>JAIUCV010001223.1:0-143433 GCA_026724425.1 Erythrophleum ivorense
GCTCATGCGATCTTGCTCATCATGTGTACTAAGATACTAAGTCTTACTGAGATTGATGCCATGAGACATGGGTATATAACCCCATTTTGAATCTTGCATATTAAACCTATGCAATACTTTGTCTATGTAAGTGCTCTGACTTAGGATGATTAGCCTCTTGGATCTATCTCTATAGATCCTTATCCCTAGGATGTAAGTGGCTTCGCCTAAGTCTTTCATTGATAAACACTTTCTTAACTAAGTCTTGACATTCTGCAAGGTAGGAATGTCATTTTCAATGAGTAGGATGTCATTAACATAAAGCACTAGAAATACAATTGTGCTCTCATTAACCTTTTTGTAAACACAAGGTTCATTGATATTTTGGATAAATCCAAAATCTTTGACTACTTCATCAAAGCGATGATTCCAACTTCAAAATTCTTGTTTCAACCCATAAATGGATTTTTGAAACTTGCAAACCTTCCCAGAATCCTCTGGATGTACAAAACTTTCAAGTTGTGTCCTGTACACATCCTTAAGCAACTTCCCATTAAGGAATGTTGTTTTGACATCCATCTGCCAGATCTCATAATCATAGTACGCTATAATGGCAAGAAGGATCCTAATTGATTTAATCATGGTGATTGGCAAAAAAGTTTTATCATAGTCTATACCATGGGTTTGTTTGAATCCTTTTGCAACTAATTGTACTTTGAAGGTATGCACTTGGCCATCCATGTTAATTTTCTTCTTAAAAACCCATTTGCACCCAATGGTTTTTATACCTTCAGTTGGGTCAATCAAGGTCCATACTTGATTATCATACATGGATTGCATCTCAAACTTCATGGTTTCTAGCCATGTCTCAGAGTTTGACCCCACTATAACTTCTTGATTGGTAGTTGGCTCATCTTGATCAATGAGCAACACATCACAACTTTTAGTTAAAAGAAATCCATATCTTTGAGGCTGATGTCATGTCCAATCAAACCTTCGTGGGCCTTGTGTTACTTAAGTAGGCTCAACAACTTGTTGTGAGTCTTCTCATATTTCCATCTCTGGCTCAATGGGATTTTGTGGCTCTCGAACTTCTTTGAGATGTATCTTAATCCCACTGGTTCTTTTAAAGATAGATTCTCTTTCTAGAAAGATACCATTTCAAGCAATAAATAGTTTATTCTCATTGGGATTGTAGAAGTAGTATCCTTTAGTTTCCTTAGGATACACCACAAAAAGGCATTTTATAGATTTAGGTGCTAACTTATCTTAGGCTTGTTGTTTAACATATGCCTTGCATCCCTAAATCTTGAGAAAAGCTAAACTGGGCTTCTTCCTAGTTCATATCTCATGTGGGGTCTTTTCAACTGCCTTAGATAGGACACGGTTTAGTGTGAACGCAACTGTTTCTAATGCATAGCCCTAAAAGGATGGTGGAAGATCTGTTTGACTCATCATAGATCGAATCATACCTAATAAGGTTCGATTCCTTCGTTTAGAAACACCGCTCCATTGTGGTGTTCCTGGTGGGGTCAATTGTGAGATAATTCCACAATTTCTAAGATGGTCAATAAATTTTTGGCTCAAATATTCACCACCTCGATTAGATCAAAGTTCTTTAATAGATTTTCTAAGCTAATTTTGTACCTCATTTTGGAAGGTTTTGAACATTTCAAAAGATTCAGATTTGTGTCTTATTAAATAGATGTATCCATATCTATTATAGTTATCTATAAAAGTAATAAAGTACAAGTGACCACCTCTGATAGTGGTACTTAGTGGACCACATATATCGGTATGTATTAAGCCCAATAGGTTAGTGGCCCTCTCATTATGCCCAGTAAAAGGTGCCTTAGTCATCTTTCCTAACAAACAAGATTCGCAGGCGTCCAATGATTCAAAATCAAATGAGTTAAGTAGTCTATCTTGATGGATCTTTAAAATGCATTTCTCATTTATATGACCTAGACGAAAATGTCATAGGTAGGTTGGATTCAAATCATTTGACTTGATCCTCTTGGTAGTTACATTATAGATATTTTCATTATTAGGAATTTCAAGGTTCAAGTAATAATGACCACCATGCAAATCACCATCCACATAAAAGATGTCATTAAAATAAATAGAACATTTATTATTCCCAATAACTTAAATAAAACCTTCCTTATCTAAATAAGAAAGTGAAATAATGTTTCTACTCAAAGTAGGAACATAATAGCAATTGTTTAAAACTAACAAAAGCCCACTGGGCAAAGCTAATTCATAAGTGCCTATGGCTAAAGTAGTAACTCTTACTTTGTTTTCAACTTGTAGGTCTATTTCACCATTTTTCAACTTCTTACTTCTTTTAAGACCTTGCACATTTGTACAAATGTAAGTTCCACATGTAGTATCTAATGCCCATGTAGAAGAAGTAGAAAGATTAATTTCTATAACATAAATACCTAAAGTAATAGCCCCACTATTCTTCTTATTCTTTAGATCTTCCAAGTAGAGCTTGCAGTTTCTCTTCTAATGACCGGGCTCATTATAAAAGAAACAAAGTTCTTCCTTAGAAGGCTTTGCCTTATTGGCATCAAGCTTGGGTTTGGGCTTGGGCTTGTTTTAGTCCTTAGACTTATTGTCTGGGCCCTTTCCCTTTCCCTTGCTTTTACCTTTCTTTTTCATTCCTTTTCCTTTCTGAACCATTAAAACAGTGCTTGGCTTTTTCTTGATATTTTGCTCAACAATTTTAAGCATCGAATGCAATTCAGAAATTGATTTCTCCATGTTGTTCATATTATAGTTTATGATGAACTAGTCATAACTTTTCGGGAGTGAGTTTAAGATCAAATCTATAGCTAACTCCTGGCTCATGGGAAATTCGAACCTTTCAAGGTGATCAATGTAGCCTTTCATCTTTAAGACATAAGCACTAACTGATGCACCTTCAGCCATTTTGCAAGAATGTAAGGCCTTGGTAGTTTCATACCTTGCTTGCCTTGCCTGTTGCTGGAACATTTCCTTGAGATGCACAATCATCTCATAAGCCTCCATGTGTTCCAGATCTCTTTGAAGTTTTGGGATTATGGTGGCTAGCATCAAGCATGTTACATCCACAGAGTCATTAAGATGCTTAGTGTGGGCATCCTTTTGGGCTCTTGGAGCATTAGTTGTAGGCTCCTCAGGAATGGGTTGATCTAGGATATATGACTTTCTCTCTTACTTGAGAACAATTCTCAAGTTCCTAAACCAGTCAAGAAAATTAGTCCCATTAAGTTTGCCCTTCTCAAAGATGGATTGCAATGATAGTGTAGCAAAATTATTTGTTGACATTTTTCTACAACAAAATATGCAAAGTCAAGTTAATAATCTCCCACTAAAAATTAACCCTCAATTTAATTTAGCAAGCTAAGACCCATATTTCACTCAATTGTAAGTCTGCTTTGGCAAGACGCTTAAAATTAAGTTATTTAGGTAGGTAACTTGTTTACTAATTACATCACCTGTAACTTTTAGATCTTTATGGGATTCCATCATTATATGATCCGGCATGTTTAATCCCATCTAATGCCTTGAGACCCAAAATCATTTTGATAGTCCCAATTAAGTCAACCATTATGAACCCTATGAGTATCACCATTACCCAAGCTGCCTTACTAAGATCCATGTTCAAAATAGGGAAAAAATTAAACAAAAATAGAACTAAAATAGAGCTAAAACACTTAGAAAACTTTCTCAAACAATTGAGAATCCAATTCCCTGGCAACGGCACCAAATTTGAAAGGTCTTGTCGCGCAACCCTTAAAATAAAACTAAGTTGAATTAAATTTTATAGTTAGTGGCACAACCTAGGTCATCTCCTTTGGAAATGGAATTCAATGTTTAATGGGTTTTTTAAGTGTATAAAGGATTCTAGAACTACCTAATTTAGGGGGATTTTTTATCTAATTAAACTAAGCAAAATGAAATTGAATTAAAATGACTAACTACCTAATTGCATGAATTATGGGTGAATGATAGACTTGTGACTAGCTTTGGATTCGTCCCTTGGTATCTATTATCCTAATCCTAATTAAATTGTGATTAATTCTGGTCTAAGATGTAACACCCCAAAATTAATTAAGGTGTTAATCATAGATTTGGGTTAATTAAGAATAATTAATATGAAATAATTGGACAAGTTAAGTGAATGAAAATTTTAGAGGGATAAATTATAAATATGAGTTAGAGATTTAATTGAGTTAAAAATCCCATCTAGGCCCAAAAAAACTTAAGTAGGCCAAGGTTAGAAACTAATGGAGGGCCCAATCTGATTTAAGAAATTAGAGACTTAACTTGCACAAGCTCTTATAAATGGCCAAATAACCCTTGTGTAGACCCAAATCAATTGAGTCCTTCAAACTTGGTCTGGCCTAATTAAATTTTTGTAGCCCAACATATTAAAGCTGGCCCAAGAAGGTTTAAATCAAAACCCACTTGCCATTAGACCCTTGGGTCAACCCATGACCTATATTTGACCTAACTAAGACCTTAAACACTTCAGCCCCTCTACATTTTGCTGAAATACACACACACATCTTATTTTCGGAGGTTTGAAGGGAGGCTAGGGTTTGGGCCAAGAAATCCATCATTTCTCACTTCTAAGCTCAAAATCAGGCAAGGTACTTGTTATATAACTTAATCCCCTTCTCTTTCTCTTCATTTTGGCCTAATTAGTTTTTCATTTAGAGTATTTTCACCATATCCAAAATCTAAAATGTGGTTGTTTGGGATTTTCTTGGTGGAATTTCGTAGGTTGGGGTTGAGGGTGTTGTTAGGTAAGTATAAACTCTCTATTTTGATGCATTTTCTACTAGTTTAAGACCCCCATAGTAGACTTATAGTATGGGCCTTAATTTTGTGCGAATTTTCCTATGATTTGGAGTGATATATTGATGTTTCTGGTCTGGGGAAGGCAAAATCCGAAATTAGAGGCTCTTGGTGATTGGGTAGGTATTCCTTAGGTAACTATTGGTAACTTAATTCTTTAAGCGTTAGGTTATTACCAAAAATGATGAATGAGATAGTAATGGACTGATAAAAATGAACATTTTTTGATATTGTGATTTTAGGAGAATTTTGGTGTTGTTGTAGCGTCCCAACTTGTCTACAAGTGAGGTAACTGGGGTTTATGCTAATTCCATGCATATTTTTTGTTGTAATTTTGTATTTGCTGCATGATTATGATTTGATGCTAAATGAATTGGTTAGCTATTTGTTATGTGTGATTGGACCTTGTGAGTCCATGGTAGAGCTGTGGTGCGACTATCACCCGTGCATGGGCACCGAGTTATGATCAAACTCCAGATGCACTGAGCCCTGGTTGTGCTCATTATGGAGTAGGTGTCGTAGACGGACCTCTCCCAATGTTATTGGCCTTTAACATGTGAAAATATGATTGCTAGTATGGGATAGTAATCATGATAGCCTAATTGTTTCATTTACTGGTATGACTAGTATATTTTTTGATGCTTATATGAAATCATGCATATATGCTGATTAAACTGGAATATATGAATGAAATTTGTCTTGGTTACTGAGATTTGCATCTCACCTCATTTCATGGGCTAAATATTTCAGGTGAAAGTTCTTCGGGTAAGGATAAGGGCAATTGTTTCATTTACTGGTATGACTAGTATATTTTTTAATGCTTATATGAAATTATGCATATATGTTGATTAAACTGGAATATATGAATGGAATTTGTCTTGGTTACTGAGATTTGCATCTCACCTCATTTCATGGGCTAAATATTTCAGGTGAAAGTTCTTCGGGTAAGGATAAGGGCAAGCAAGTGGATGAATATCCATGAGCTGAGGCCTGGTGTGAGGAGCTACACTTGGTTTGAGTGGAATAGAGTAGGTGCTAATTTTGTTAACCTGTGTATAGCATCATCATGTATCTGTATTACCAAGTGTAGGAGTTTGTATTTTGATAACATAGAATATAACTAATGAGAAATAGACTTCATATTAGTTGTTCATGGATGTATGAGTTTATGACAGTTATTATGGCTTGTAAACCTATATTTTTACTAACTATTTAAGTACTAAAATCATGTGATGTATTGATTGTGGATTTGAGCTAGTAATGCATGAATTATCCGATGAAAACATGATTGAATGGCCATTATGAGAAATTTATAAATTTGCTGATATAGGACCAATGAATGAGTAAGAGAACCCACCTTTAAATGTAGGATGAGTAATAATATAACGGCTGGGGCAAATCAGCTAGATAGTTGCTATTAGAATCTCATAACAAGTGGGAGAGTGGCCCTAGAGAACTCTTAGATAGAGAGTGAAGAGTATGAGACAGGACTTTAGGAGTTGTAGGATTAGAAGGCATTTTGCCGCGGCCAAAATATTATTAGCTGCGGCCAATAGAGGCGACATTGCCCTGGGAGAGTACCAGAGAGCAATTAGTTATGACGAAATGTGAAAGGCAAAACTGGGAGTCATTCAGAGGGTAATTCACCGCAGCTAAATGGGAATTGGCCTCAGTGAACTTTTGTGAGAATTTGTCGGGCATTCTAGAGAGGAATTAGTCGCGGTGAAAGGGGAAATTGGCCACTGCCAATAATGAGAGGCGAGCGAGGTAGGATCCAGGAGGCTTCCTCACCGCGATGAAATCTATGAAGATAAGGAGTGAACTCAAGAGCAATTGGCTATGGCATAAGGTCATTTAGCCGAGGCTAATGGTCCCAAACTTTCATTCTGACCTAGAAAATCTTGGTTTTTCATATGGTAACCTCAAGGGATGGCTTAGAAACATTGGTAGAAGATTCTTAGTGTAATATCTCTTCTAATACCCTTCTTTATTTTGTATATTCGTGAAGAATTCCTTATTTGAGTTTAATCACTTTTTTCTATTTTAATTATTCCTTCACAATAAAATCTAATTAATGGCGTAGCGGACTATAGCAATGACAAAAATACACTATAATTTATACAAACTAGTTCAAGAGTTCCTTCATAAGGGAATGAGGTCATACAAGTCACATTACATTAAAAAGGAATCTATCCTATAACCATTCAAAAAGAAAGTCCCAGATAACAAAAGGGCTAGTATCAGCGACTGGGCCTATGTTCACGTAAATGGAGGAGCAGGAGGGTCAACTCCACCCATTGGGAATGTGTGGGACTCCAGCTTTCCTAGGGACACAAAATATACTGGTACAACATGAACAACGTCATCACATGATATGATGCATATATTATGGATGACGAAGACCCATCCCCTGAGTGGGAATTGGATCCACTCTACCCGGAGTTCTAAAGTTACTTGATAAATTGGCATATAAGAAAAGTATAAACCACAATAGAGTGAAAAATAATTTTCTCAGTAACATAGACAAGATCAATACCACATAATATCCATGAAGAAGAGTCAAGTACTTTTGATAGACAACAAGCAATATGATGGTAAGATAGTAAATTTATCGAACAATATAAGCAGAGATATTCCTGTCAGCAGTATCTAACATGAATATGAAATAGCAAAGTGAATAGGCATATTACATCTAAAGGTAAGACATGAATGAAATATAAGAATTGTCTCAACATAACTGATACTTAGTAGTTGCAAGGAATTCATGAGATTGTCACATATATAGAACATAGAAATTATCACAAACAATATTTATTCTCTCTTGACCATTAGGCCTTGGAGATCGCCAGGCCCAACACTTAGATTGTGTCGCATTGGCTTTGGTAGGCTTGCCAGGCCCAACACTCAGACCGTGTCGCACTGGCTTTGGCAGGCTCAAGTCCAACTCGTCTTGCACTACCATGACATAGTAGGCTCATCCCTGCTTCCTTTACTGAGGCATCCCCTAGTGGGTACCCAAGGAAAGTCATATAAAATACCACAATAAAATGTCATCCAAGCCATCATTTGATCAAGGCATATAGGTATATTTGGGAAAGAACTGCCTTGCACAACTCTGTGCACAAATAATCCCGATAGTGTGATAGTGTATTGGAGTCCGAAAATTAGTGGTTTAGGTATTTTTAAGTATCTTTAAGATTGGACATCCAACATAACAGCAGCTACCCAATGGCCAACTCTGGCACACACAGGGCTCATCCCCTGGATAAGGCTACTCCGCCATATATATTGGTCAGTCCTTTACCAAATAACCCATGCTCATATAATCAGGCAATAGGCAATAAATCGCATATTATCCATGTCAAGAAATAAGGTAGTATATTAGCATAGCAAACAGTGTAATTCCAGAACACATGTTATCACATATTCCATTCTTGACATAACGTTATGTAATTTTTCAACTATCATAAATAAGCTCCAAACTTTACAAAATAAATATCAGCATAATCCAGATAGCACGTATAACATATTAGGCCACAATAATCATGCAAAACATATCAAATATCATCAGAGAAAATTCAAGAACATTTTGGTCAACACTTTTTTTCAAAAATTTGACTTTTTATACAATGATCCATAATTCACCGAAATTTCACCATAGGCCTTATTCTTCATGTAGATCAACCTAATTTAGTCGGATTTAAGAAAACTCTTCCTTAGGTATATGTACATGTGTTGGCCGAATCTATACATCTAAGAAGACATGTGAATTCGGTTGGTTTTTATGTTGCCAAATAGCCACACATACATATTCAAAGATGATAAACAAAAACCCTTAATCAATTTCTAGAGATGTCATATGGATTTTATAATTTTCTCAAGATAAAATTCTAGGGTTTCTTGCCACTTTCTTCATGAAAATCAAAGTTGTATTAATCTTCCTCTTCCTTAGGCTTTCTTCCATCACTTCCCCATTTATTTTCTCTTTAATTTCTCCCATGGCATCATGAAATACAAAGCTTCTTGATTTGTAGAAAAATTGCCAAGAATAGGAATTTTCTTGAATCACATGAATCCATAAGCCATATATATGTTTTCTCCATCTTTTCTCCATCTTTTCTTGGTTAGAACCCATGGAAACAACAAAATTTCCCATCTCCTCATGCCATGTACGAAATTTAGAGAGAAAGAGAAAAGAAGAATTCTTGGAGAAAAATAGAAGAAAAACTAAGAAGAAGAAAGGCTATCTATGTTACCTTAGCTATGCGGTGTTGGATTTTCCCCGGTGGCTTTTCCTTTTCTCTTCCTTCTCCCTTCTCTTCTTCCTTAGGCCGAGCTCCTTCTCCTTCTCCTTCTCTTTGTCTTGGCCAAATTTTGGTGTGTATTTTGTATGTGAGAAAATGGCATGAAAGTGTGTGTGTGGTTCATATATATACTGCTTATGAATGGTTAAGATTTAATTAACTTTAAGGTAGAAGATCTTGGCCTTTAGATTACATGGATGGTCAAGATTAACCTTGAAGTAAGAGATAAAATGTAGGCCTTAGGATTAGATCAAAGGTGGTGGTTTGATCTTAAAAAGGTGAAGAAATCTAAGTCATTAGATTGCATCAACGGTTTAGATCATATCACGTTTTACGGATGAATATTAACCACTGGATTACCTTGGTTACTTTTGGGAAAATTAGTACGGAGGACCCAAACATTGCAAATATTATTATGAAGGACCAGAAATTTCAATATTACGCTGAAGGACCAAAGTTTCTTTGATAGACAAGAATGCCCTCTGTTGATAAGCCTCCTGAAACCTGCGCAATCTACTCCATTGGGTCCCTCCTGCCATTTTTGTTCCCCAAGACGTCCAGCGACCTCCATGATCATCCTCTTTTGCTTCTGGAGCAGTCTGTCCATTAGTTCATTAACCTTCTTCCTTTCATTTGTTCATTCGTCCTCCCTCCATTTCTTCCACCTTTCATCAAATTCTCTTGTCATCCCGCATCTTCATCAGTAATGGTGTGAGCAGAGGAGAACAAAACGGCCTAGCCTTTTTGTATGACTGAGTAAGTAGCAACTTATGATATGCGATGTCTCTCAAATTCTCATGGTTAATGGCAACTTCTTCTTCCTGTGCTTGTTAAGGATAGTTTGGACCTGGAGCTATAAGGAGTTTTAGACGTTTAATAGGTTTACGACCATTATTAATGTTCTGTGTCTCAGAAAGAATCCAATACTGATAGAAATATTATTACTTCGTTTTAGGAATATTACTACTTACTTTTAGCTTTATTCCTACTGATATTGTTGTTTTGGTGTAAAAAATGATGAGCAAAGTCTAAAGGTTTCTAATTGTTTTAGGTGTAGTTGTGATGAGTAGAGGATGGAAAATGAAATGTCAGGTGAGGTGTTCTGCTACTTTCATCTAAGTGGACAAATCTTAAAAGATTCAATGGGGAAAGATCCAATACCAGAGGGGTTGAACAGGTGGAATACTGATAAAGGAAGGTATATCATTGGAAGAACTAAAGAGATATGTAAGATTATGCATGGACTATGATGACAATGAAATGGAAATGAAATACATTTTGAAATTTGATGGCTCTCAGTTGTTGGACCTGGTAGATGAAAATGGTGTGCAACAACTGATCAAATACAATGATCAATGTGCACATATATATAATCAATGGAGAACAAACCAGAGCATCACTATCCCACTTGGTAACAGGGTGAGAAATCAGTCTTTTATGACTTATCGAATACTATATATTATAATTTTAATTGGTATACTTGGTATTGCCCTAGACTAATAAAAAGTGAAATGAATGAAAATGCAGAATGAATTCAAATTCAGTTCATTCCACTACTGGGTCTCCTTTCAACCGAGAGCTTGTACTTCATCCATGTGCCATACAAAGTATCCCTTTACTAATGACTGAATTAAATTTTGCCAAGTGGACAGATTTGATTGTTGGGTGTGGGCAAATTTTTTTGAATGCTGTTGAATTGAGGCAAGCACTATATAAGTATAATATTGCTCATAAATTTGGATACACTTTCCTAAAAAATAGCCCCCACAAGATGATTGTTAAATGCACTGGAGAAGGATGCAAGTGGAAGCTAACAGCGTATATAGTGGCTAAAAGCACACCCTTCCTAAGTGTGCGAACCTTTTGCAGTGAGCATGTGCACTCAGTACAAGATAACTTGATAGTAACTCACAAGCAAAGGGCAAACTTGGTAGCATCCATAATGGGTGAGAGTGTCAAATCAATTAGAGATAAAACACTAAATGATATCCGTGGTAAGCTGTTCAGAGAATATGGATTGGCATTAAGTTACCATCAAGCATGGTGGGGGAAGGAGAAAGCTTTAGCTGATATCGATGGACCAGTAGATCAGTCGTACATGCTAATCCCTTAGTTGTGCAACTGTTTAATGGAAACAGATTCAGAAACTATTACAATGTGGAGTTCATTGATGAATAACCATTTTGAAAGGTTGTTCATTGCATATGGATGCTGTATAACTGGCTTCATACTTGGTGCACGATCGATATTGTACATTGATGGTTGCCACCTCAGTGGACCATACTTGGGGACTCTCTTAGCTGCATCTATGTATGATGCAGATAATGACTTGTTTCCACTTGCTTGTGCAATTATAGGTGCAGAAACATTTGATGATTGGGTGTGGTTCCTTTGAAAGGTTAAAGACTTAATTGGTGGTATAGAAATAACTCTAGTTTCATATCACCATAATGCCATAATTGGTGCAGTAAGAGAAGTGTTTGGTGGGGAGAGACATGCATTTTGCTATCAGCATATAAAGGATAACTTTAGTAGTGAATTTTTAGAAGTTTACAAAGGGCAAAGAAGACGGTGTAAGAATGATGTGTTGAAATTGCTAGATGGAATTACGTATGCTCAGTTGGACACAGACTATGTGAAAGCATTAGAGAAATTGAGGTCATTCTCCCCTGAGTTGGGTAGATGGGTGGAGACTTAGGCTGATGTTGATAGGTGGCCATTAGCCAGATTTCCATACCGACAATGGGATAACATCACCATGAACCTTGCAGAATCTTTTAATGCATGAATAGTGAAAGAAAGGAAGGACAGTGTTTGTGTATTAATCAATGAGCATAGGGATAAGCTAGCTAAAAAACTATATGCTAGCAAGGAAGACATGGCTAAATGGATAAACATGGTGGGCCCAAGGATTGAGGCAATGCTGAAGGAGAATGTTGCAAGGGCAGAAAATATGATAGTAGAGCACTATGGTATTAATCGACTTCTAGTTCGAATACGAAGCAATGATTTGAGGGTGAATGTGGCATTGAGAGAGTGTACTTGTCAAGCTTGGAAAATGTCTGGCATCCCATGTCCTCATACATGTGCAGCGATAAAGAAAGTGCATGAGAATGTGTACTTATATGTGGAAGAATGCTACTCACTGAGCTCGCAGCAAAAGATGTATATGAATATTATGATTCTTATAGAGACTCATGATATGCCAAACCTGAACAATCTTTCGATTGACAATTATGCTAACAACACATTCCTACTACCACCCATCATCAACTGTCCAGCAGGAAGACAGCAAAAAAGGTGACGTGAATCATAATTTCAAGATAAGGCTAAATATATGTGTTCTCGT
The DNA here is from genome assembly GCA_026724425.1 of Erythrophleum ivorense. Taxonomy (NCBI): domain Eukaryota; kingdom Viridiplantae; phylum Streptophyta; class Magnoliopsida; order Fabales; family Fabaceae; genus Erythrophleum; species Erythrophleum ivorense. Next base: position 12,484 of record JAIUCV010001223.1, read on the forward strand.
TGTCAAGAGGTAGGGCATAATAGAGCTAAGTGCAAAACTCCCAATCCTTCTTTATCTTGATGCTGTAAATGTCAAAGTAGCTCCTGGGTGGTTATACACTGGTGTTTTCTGAAGGAAGTGGTTAGTAGTATTATAAATGTGTGAAAGTTAGGCTCTATTTGTACATGGGTGTTTATACATAGATAGACACAATCTTTTTTTGTTTGGAAGTCTAGAAGTTAGGCTCTTTTGTACATGGGTAGACAGAACCTATTTTTTAAAGTTATGACAGTTAAGCTGCTTTTATACATGGGCAAATATAACTGATTTTTTTGTACATGCATCAGGGACATGTAAAGGTTAGTTGTAGGGAAGTGTAGTCCGAATTTGTTGGGCTATTGGCAACTGTATGTAATACGAATGGAAAGTAATGAAAATGAAGTATGTGTTACAAGTGCTATGTGTATGTAATATTTGTTTATGTTAAATTTCTATGCACAAGTTATGAAAAGAATTTATAGCATATTAGTATTTGATTGAACTGATCATTAAAGCCTCCACTGGAAGGTTTAGGTGTAGGCATGTTTGTGTATTTTTTCCCTCCATACTGTGCCATTTTTTATTAGTTTTGTAACTTTTCCTTCTCAAATATAAATGGAGGTTGATCATCTTTAACTTGCCTTGGGGTCTGGAGCAAACAAAAAAGATATGCCACGCATTTTCATCCATACATGGAACTTCTGCATTTGAGGTACTCAAGTCATTTTATTTTAAGGGCATGGTTGAAAAGCATCTGAATGCAGCTATTGTTCATTGTTGTATCAGAACTCCAGCTTATTTTACTGCCCGTGAATCACAATTTTAGCTGCAGCAACACTACTGATTTGCACCCTCTATGCCTTGTTAATGAAAAAATAGCAACTGGCTTGGCTTATGAGATTTATAACACATAACTTCCTGAAAATGATCAACCCAGATAGTATCACACATAGCATATCTAGAGGCACCCTTGAACTCTGAGGATTCATCAAGCTAGAGAAAGATGTTAAGGGATTCAGCCAGCATGAGGATTTTCAGCAACTAAATGTTCAAATTTTAGATTTTGGATTCTATTTGGTATCCAGGGACTGATCTTACAATCCACCATTGGTATAATACCAAACAACAATCCACCATTGGCGGGTCATTAGAAAGAAAGAAAAAAAATTTAGTTAGTAGACCAATTATTCCTTTTCTGATTTTCGTTTTTGCGAATCCTTGTTATTCACAATCCAGTAGGATAGAGTTTTAGAACTATTACCATAAGGTTTAGGTGGATCACTACTGGATTTAAGCACATTTTTGTCTATTTTTTAGGACCTTCCAAAGACTAATTACTAGTGTTGTATACACCTGTTGCTACATGTTTTTTAGATATTACTAGAGGCCTTTAGGGATTTTACTACCATATTCATTGTATACACCTGTTGCTACCTGTTTTTGAGATTTTACTAGTGGCCTTCAGGGATTTTACTACCATATTCAGGCAATGAGTTTAGGACGTTAATGGCCAGCTTAGTGATATGCCATGCCTCGGTGGACCTTAAGCAAATAGACTATAATATGTAGGCAAAAAAAAAAAAAAACTAACTCAAGAAATTTCATAATCTTGTTATAACCATAGGCCCACAGAATACTGGATTCATAGATTCATAGTTGTTCAGTCATAAGCTTTGAATTTATACAACTTTATCCAACAGAACTTACATAATCTTTGCCAATAAAATCCAAACAAACTTCAATCTGAATATACTTAAATCTGAACAATCTTAAATCTAAGTTAACCTTGACTTATTCAAAAATTACACGAACAAAAGATTATAAAGCCACAAAATTAGTAGCAATAAAAGTCACACAAATCAACACTCCTCCTTGCCACTTTTGCTGCAAACATCCATCCATCCTCGCTTTCAGATATTCAAATCTGGCCTTTGCCAAAGCTTTTGTCATAATGTCTGCAAATTGTTCAGCTTAGTTGCCTCACTTTGAACATGTTTTAAATCTGCCAAAATGCAGTTGATAAGTTAAATGGCATGCTAGTAAATGATAACTAGGTTTATGTTAGACATTTTCATTGCTCTGATACCAATTTATTGATACTGCAAAGGAAAGATTGCAATGATAGAAAATTGGGTGCTGGATTCATAGTTGTTCATTCACAAGCTATTTACAACCATTAGTTTACAAGGTTTACAAGTTTACAATTTTTGTCTGCAACTACAATAGGACAAAGTTTTGGGGAGGAAACTATCAATGCATCACGACTTCCTGGTTTGCTTCCCTTTGATTGTAGCCCTTGCAACTGCCATTACATCACCCCGGCACTTGTTCAGTGGATGGTTCACCAAGTCCCACATGAATTGGACGCGGAATACATTCAACTTTTCCTGAAACCACAACCATTTACGCATGAGCGACCAGGTAGTAAACTATAACAAACAATAAAAGATATGCTCAAACCGAAGTATATGTTGGCATGGTGCGCCCTTCCCATTCAGGCTTTGCTTCCCCAGTCTACAGTTGCAAGTATTTTATCAAATATATGCCACAATCATCATTGAGCAACAGATAAGATATCATAAAGTCAGGTTATCCAGACAGTACTACAAATATTGTTGGCACAAAGTAATTCACTTACATGTTTGGCTGTTAGGGCAAGTCAATGTATTTCACCGTGACAACTGGGCCTGTTATTACAAATCTCTCTGGTTTCAACAATTTTAATAGCGTGGCTAATCAGTCTTTCTATTATATTACCCAGAAAGTATCACACATGGCTTAATCATGACAATTAACTTTAACAACTACATTCCAGTACAACACAGCCTAATCTTACCATGATATAGGCCATCTTTCTCTGGCCTGCATTGGTCTTTTGACTCAATGAGTCAAGGATATATAAAATGCATGCATGAAGGTCTAGAGCAAAGCAAAACCAGTGGTCCATAAATAGCACAAGGGCGAATACCTGCAACCATTTCCAAATGACCAACACTTTCCAGGAGGACAGGCCAATAGAAAATTACAAATACCCTATAAGTACATTACCAAAGTGTAGTTCATGATGTTATAGCCAGGCCACAGTTTTTCCAGCAAATGATCCACATTATATTGCTTGATAGGTTTCAAGAGGGTTCTCTACACCAAAAATTTCATAGTGTATTTAGGGCTTAAAAGCAAAAGATCATTAACGATAATATGATGTGAAGGAAAGACATATTAGTTACCATGAAATCCCCATCTAGAATGTATTGTCTGACAGTCAAGTTCTCCCATTTTTGGTCTTCCATAAGCACTCTACACACCATGGTCATCACCTACACACACCCAACAAACACAAGCATATGTTAATCACTTTTAAAAATTTTACAGTAGTCGAGGCACGCAAAGGTTAGACTCACCGATGTGTTGATCCACTTCCGTCTACCAAGGCACTGGCACTCCGCATGGGTGAGGTAAAAGTCAAACAAATCAACTACTACCCTAGTAACAAACAAAGCAGACATATTCACTCATTAATATTAGTATATCGAATACATTTTCATTATTAGTGACATCAAATGAGATAACCAACCTAAATTATATAAACATATGAATTTTTCCATACTAATACACATACTCATTGCTATTTGCCCGGGCAGCACGTGAAGTGCAATATTCATACACTGCCTTTTTCTCTTTCTCTATTCTAGCATTGAGGGCTTGCTCCATAGATGGTGACCATTTGACGGCTCTTTGACGTTGTCACACTGACCTGCATGGGTGTTCTTGTCCCTCAACTTTATCCTTCGGGCTAAGGGCATTTGGTGTTTTCCTCTTCTTCAGCTCAGTCTCACTAGCACTTCTAGATGATTCATTTAATTCCTCATCCTCTCTATCTTCGCTTGACATGCGCTCAGGTGATATAGCTGCTTCTTCTCCATCCCTTGCCTCATTATCAGCCACGTTGCCTGCAGAGGTTCCCTCCATGTCACCCACAAGAGTCACTGCATGGGTAGGGATGGTAAGTTCTATCTGCAGCATCAACAAATCTTCAGTAAAGTCATGAGCAAAGGTTAGAAGTCTTTTATACATTTTCTTGATACCCTACAAGGTTCCCACAGATAATAGTTAGTTCACAAATGCCTAAGAACCCTCAACATAATTGATATTCAATGAGAATTAATGTTGGGGATCTAAATTAAGAGAAAAATTTCTCAACAGGACCTGTTACCACTAAGTTTAGGATAGATTACCACTGACTTAAAGTAAAACACCTTAAACCCAGTGGTAATAGGTCCTTTGCAGTAGAAATACATCAACTCCAATTATCCCTTGAGTTGCTTCAAATATAGGAAGTGGTACTGGATGGTGAAATGTAGATTCCAAAGGGAGTGCATGTGGGCCTTTGGTATTAAAGATTCCCTGCATCCACAAGTAATGTTAGAATAGTTAGTTAATTACCAAATAATCATATACAGTAGTATTATCATATATATCCACATATAGAGAGTAACTTACCTGAGCATGCTCCTTCTCAAGCTTAACCCTTTCTTGGATGTGTTGTTGGGTCCAAAACTTGATAACATTAGCATTCCTGGGTACAACTACATCTCCAAGAGGAAAATGCTGCAGGAAAAAATACTGACCAAAATTGAACTTGTCAGATGTGTGAAATAATAGGTTAAATAAATATACAAGTAATAAACCATACCATCAGGAGTGGCAAACATCCTCTAATGCTCTTCTTCTTTGCTCTTTTACGTGGAGCTTTTTTGAAGCTTACCACTTCTTTTACAAGAGTAGACAGGACAAGTTCTATCCAGTTATACGTGGCTGCATGGTCGATGTCCATAATTGTAGGAAGCATTTTGTCATTCACGTATAAGCTAGAGGTCAGGCATAGGAAAGTCCCTAAGGCAAATAGCAAAAAAGCCCGCTTGAAATCTCTGCCAGCCTTGCCTCTTAATATCATATCTTTCACATCTTTCAACTTTTTTCCCTTGAACTTTCTTCTGATTGCATCCATGCCTTCTCCCTTTAAACTATCAGGTATGGGCTGGCCACCGATGGGAATGCCCATTATGCCATGGACATCTTCGACTTTGAGTGGTACTCATTTACCTCTGATGGATAGGATCTAGTTGGAACATCAAAGGCTGTAACAAGCTCTATACATAAGTCCCTTGACATGGTTTGGAATGCCAAATCTAGTAATTTTCTAAACCCTATTTCCTTCACCAATTTATTGCGCACAGTGTTACCTCTAATAAATTCAATAACTTCCTTGAACTGGGAGGGCGAGCACCTTGTCCTAATTGGTATCTATAGAACACAAATAATCCAATTACATAGTATGAACTCATTAAATGAGAGATTTCAGGGATGCTTAACAATGAATTTTTCCTTACATGGGATTTTCCATGAACATGCTCTTTCTTATGCTCCATTCGATCTTCATAAGTTTCATCCTTATACCTCTTTTGCTCACTTGGCTCCAATTTCTGCCACTCTACTAGAACTGCAGCATTCCCCTGTAGAAAGATAACCAATGATGTTACTCATTTTCCCACCATATTTTGGACATCATTTGCTCTACAAATAATGTTGCTTACCTCTTTAACATTGTGGAACTTTCCTATTTTTTTAATAAATTCAGCCCTGGAAATGAAAACACCCACTTGATTAAGTCTTTTTTCGATTACCATAAATCATCACCATGTCATAAAATATAAAAAAGGATCACCTGAACTTCTGCAATCCAGATCTATATTTGTGTGAGGTATTGTCTTTATCCTCCATTGTACTCTATCTTGACAGTTACAAATAAGTACCATGGCCATAAACAATCAAAGAAACCATATCTAATCTCTTCCTATACAAACAACCAAGTCTGATTGACAATGACTCCATACATGCCAGCTACAAGTAATACAACCATTGCATTATAACTAACAAGCAAAACAGGAAATTTGTGTAGCACACATGCTTGTCATATATGTTGCATTATACAATTAAATTATGAATATTCTATACTCAATCTCTATTAATAATTCATACATTCATTTTGTCACATTATTACCAATTTTAGTACTGTAGCCCATTACTACTAGGTTTAGGTGTGTTACTATTGCACTTCAAGGAAACTACTGCCATGTTTAGGGATATTTACACATACTGCCCTACTTCATTTGAACACATTTAGAACTGTGCTACCTTTAAGGACCTTTAAGGAAATTTATCAGGAACCATGAACAACTGTTACTATCATATCTATGGATGTTACTTATGTGCTTAAGGATATTTACTACCAGGTTTTAGGAACTGTCATCTACTATTGGCTTTTAGGCAATTTATTTCCAACTTTAGTTATGTTACTACTTAATTTCAGCAAATTTACCACCATGTTTAGGGATATACCATAGTTTAGAACTCTTACTCCCAGGTTTAAAGACTTTGCTAATGGAATTAGAAAATTTTACACCACTGAGTTCCAAACACATCACTCGCTATTGGATCATCAAATCGAAATCATCAAATCGAAATTCCATATCCCCAACTTATCCCCAAATTCTCTAGACACATTATCCCCTAACTTATCCCATATCCCAAATTCCAAATCCAGGTTTCAAACAATATCTAATACAGAATAGCATTCATCCAACGCCAGAAGGAATTTCACATCCACAGGTCTAAAGCCTCGCCATTCACTGCCCAAATCCTCTTTGCCAATGATACCCACATTCACTGCCCACAGGTCTAGCATTTATGAAGGAATGAAAGTGCGAAGGAAAGGTGTTGCTTACCTTGCTTTTCACAGATTTTCGAGCGCAGGAGAACCCGTCGAACACACGCGTCGTTCAAACCGTTGAAGGATGCCTCTTCGGCGAGAAGCTATCTATGAATTTCGACCGGTTGTGAGAGAAAACTTCTAATGATTTCCACTTTGAATTATTGGAGAAATCGGCAATAGAGGCCAATGGAGGGAGGGAGAAGCGCCCAGCGTCGTTTGAAGGGCAAAGGGCAACAATTTGATTTGATTTGGGCAGATTATTTAGCAGAGAAGCGAAGGGTATTTTTGTCCATCAAAGAAACTTTGGTCCTTCAGCGTAATTTTGAAATTTTCGGTCCTTCATACTAATATTTGCAATGTTTGGGTCCTCCGCACTAATTTTTCCTTACTTTTTTGTAATATGTGAAGATAAAATTGCATTTAATACTGCTTAAATCAACATCTATGTCATGCTGAAGTCAACAGTAACTTTTTCGTAATGTGTGAGATTTCTAAGATTTGTTGTCATAAGCCTGTGTAATCGCTCCGTAGCTTGTGCAGTTTCCAAAATTTTCTTCCAACTTCCAACTTCTTCTTCACACATGGCGCCACATCATCTCTTTCTTTTCTACATGGTGCCACATCAGCATCTTCCCAGCTTCTTGGTGCCACATCAGTTCTTCCCCAGTTAGACTTACAAAATTACCACTATTTTCTTAGGTTTTTCATAATATCTTATTTAATCTGCATTTTCTAGGTTCCCTGCTAATGTGGGTCCCGTTTAATGTTTCCAATCATATATTTAAAGATTATTTATTCCCCAAATAATGATAAGTTAAGGGATACAAAAAAGGTCCCGAAGAGTCTCCGAAGTCAAGTATGAAGGAGCCAGGGACTTAAATATGAAGAAAAGTTATATGCCGGGAAAAATGGATAAATTGTTCAAAAGTTTAGGGAACTCTAGTTCACCCTTTATTTGTGGCTTTAAGCACAAATATTAAAAAATTGAGCAAGAATCTCATAAATTCGTGACTCACAGTTAAACTCAGTTTGATGAGACGGGTCTAATGATGCCACGTTGTCCGAATGGTTGGGCGAGATCCGGTCCGGGATCTGATTTGCCTGATCAGTAACCCTGAGCTAGATAGAAAAAGAAGTTGTAAGAAATAGAAATAGCTAAAGGGCTAAGAAACCTTGAAGAAGTTTTAAGGGTTATTTATTCCCCTAATATTCCCATTCCTTTTAGAAAAAATTATCATAGTTTGTCCAGGTGGAAAATGACAATTTTGCCCCTGGACCCCCTAGATCCCCTAAAATCTCAAAAATTTTTATGGGTCCTATTCAGCTCATACTTCTCATATACGAAGCTATTTCGTTCAAATTCTTTTTATTAAAGCTTAATAAATTCATTACATAAAATGCTAAATAATTAGAAAATCTTAATTTTAGGGATGTTACACTTGGGAGTTGGAATTAATGGGTAACAGAATCAAAGGCTTATAAAATGAATTTTTATTTTCCTGATGTACATGAGTGCTTGTAAGTATATGGTTGATGACTCTAATAACATTATGGTTCAAATTTCCCTGTATTTTCTCAATGTAATTAGTTGAATGTCTTGTAACCCTAATTTATGATCATTAATCACATATTTAACCTTAATTACAATGATTAGAAGTTAGGGTCGTCACATAAGAGTCCCTATTTGTGTCCAATACAAATTATCTTGAGTTACCACACAAGAATCAAAGGACTAATAATTTAATGTTGAATTGAAACCTCAATCCCGCATCAAATCGCTAACTCTTGTCATTAGGATTAATGAAAACTTGAATTGAATGATTAATTAATCAATTAGCCTCTGAATTAATACCCTAAGATGTTTGATTAACTAATCAAACTCTAAGGAATCCTCAAATCAAACAATTAAGTATATAATTTCACTCATACATTTCATCAAACACCTTCATGCATACATGGAAAATTAAAGGAAAATACAAAATTCAGTGTTTAATCCAATCAATTAATCAACAAAAAGTCTCTTAATTAGTGTCTAACCAGCCACTAATTATAATTACACAAATTCTCAATCAAATACAACTTAACCAATCATGTACAATAAAAAGAAAAAGTGTAAGAAATTAAGAAAATCTTACCCAAAATTCTGTGTTCATCTCCATGGATTCAAGCTTCTCTGAGGACTTCTTCTAAGCTAATCACAAGTTGAGAGTTAATGCTTTATTGGAGAATGGATAGAGGCGAGAAAAATGGAGGAAAATTGCATGGAAATGAATATAGCATGGAGGGGATGGCCTCTGGCTAGAGTGAATAAAATGGATTGTGTGTGAATGATGATGATATGTGCGTCCCTTGATTCTCCTATTTTTATGATGGAATGGCATGATTATTCAATGGCTTGATCCCCCCTGATTTTGCCACGAATGCATTCTTTTAATCATGTCCTCCCTCATGTGGCCTTGCATGTGTTTTATTTAAAGTTTGTCCACGTGCTCCTTCTTTTGTTTTGTGTGTCACGCTTATCCCTTTGAGTCTCTGGATATGTTATTTTTATTCGATAAATGATTAGATGATGTGTGGTTGAGATGGCTTTATGCCTTTGGATGATGTGTAACGTGTAAATGATGTTGCTCGAGTCTTCTTCTTCAATTCTTCACATGTTGCCTCTTTGCTCATTTAGCTTGTAATTATTCCCACGTTAGCTCATAGTAATCATCTCTTCTTTAGCTAGCTCCTAGTTTTTACTTCACATGTCGATTTTCCTCTCCATTTAATACATTAGAACCTGCATGTTTGTGTCTTGCTTCATCACGTAAATCTCCATTCCATCTCCTCTTCAAGTAGCCAGTTAGACTCGTGCTTCCTCTCCATGTCAACGCCAAGCTCCATTTATTCCACTGTTTACATGCAGCCCTCGCTTCTTTAGCTGGTCCCATGGCTTCTTCTCACATTTTCAGCTTATGGTTTCACTCTTTTTAGTTACTACCTTTCATGTTTTATTGAACCCCTGCCTCATTTGTTGCTCCATGAATTTTCCATGTCATCTTCTCTTACATGGTTCAGCTCACTTTGCTTCTTTTACCTACTCTGCTCAACGTTGTTCTCCAGCTCATTTTCCCATCATGTTTTTGACATTAATCCCCTTCACCATGTACTGTAGCTGGTGCTTCCTCCTCTTTTCTCTTCTGCAAAAAATCATGGCTTCTTCGTGCTATTCTTCTCTTCTGTTTTAACCACGTTGCTTACTTGCTTCTTCTTTTCATTCACATGCTCTGCTGCTTGCTTTTGTCTACAACCATGCTTCATGCAACTACTTGCTTTTGAACTCGTAGCTTTTCTTCTCTCCACATGCACGTTCTTCTCATCCACGTGTTTCTTTCTCTCCCACAATAACTTCACAAGCTCATAGCATTCCATCAAACTCATGGTTCATCTTTACTCTACTTTACATTCTCAAGCCCATTCATATGTTTCATGTATGGTGTTTGGAGGCTGCCTTCTTGTGTTTGTATGCATGTGTTTGTATGAGTAAGTGTACAAGGCTGGAGTTGCTGTGGTCAACTTAGAACTATGCATGGAAGCTTGTGAGCTTGTGTGAATGATGGTCTAGACTAGTGTGTTATGTTGGAATGAGTAGTGGAAGGTGAGAGAGCTTATGAGTGTGCATGGATAAATGCTATACAAGTGTGTGAATGATGCATGTGGGCTGGTCAACAAGAGAATGAAGCTTATGCAAGATTTGTGTTAGCTATGCTCTTTCCTTCTCTTGTTCCCACATTGATTTAAGCTTTCCATTCTCCAATTTTTAGTTCCACAAAAAGTACACTTGAAGCGCAATCTTCACCTTCTCTTCTTTAATTCAAATTCTCATTCAAGTTTCAATTGCCCATTAAAATCTACACAAAAGAATGAAAAATATTGAGTAGAATTATCCACAAAATTATTTAAAAGAAATTCATGCATTAAAACTTAATAATTTTGCAAATTGATTCATAAAGTGCATAAATGGCTAATGAAATCAAATTCGACCTAATTAAACCCCTAAAGTCATATTTAGACACTAAAATGCCCAAGTTAGGGGGATTAAAATATATAAAATATCATGCTTATCAACCTTACCCATCACTAAAGGTCTTTTAGTACAATCTTACCCATCAAGAGCCAATTCAATCCAAATGCAAATGAATGTCTAGCAATTGCATTATAATCATCAAGCAATCAACAAGACACATAATTTTCAAATAATACATACAAGTAATTAAAAACATTTAGGCAAACCAAGCATACATATACAAGAATGGAGGAAAAGCTACCTTGACATAATGTTCCAATTAGTTCCACTTGGTTTCTCTTTTCTTGTTCCATAGCTTTACACACACACTTGAATGTAAATTCACTTGTTTGCCCTAGACATACCAAATGAAGCACAAATGCCACCATGCTTATAGTCATATTAGCCTTATGCATATCAAGTAGGGTTTTAAGTGCACTTATGGCCTATTTGAATGTATTATAAAGCAACTCTTATAGTTTAAATTTTTGACTCCAAAATCTTATTTAATATGAGTTATATGACTGTAATAGAATTCATTATAGTCTTCACATGCTTGATTTAACAAGTCTAGTACTAAGTTACTTTTTTAAGCCTAATTGAATCCTAAAAATTCACTTTTTAAAATAAGACTTCTAAATTCATTCTAATGGATCTATTAGTGTCTATAATTCATATCTGGACCATTTATAACTTTAGAATTAATGATAACTCTTCTTAGGCATTTAAACCTAGCCTTGGTCTAACCTACACTATAATGAGGGGCTAAGGGAGTTTTGCTTCTTCCAAGGATAATTTGATGTATATAGATTATCCATGACTCTTTTCTAGTTTAAATATAGTCTTGCATGGCTTTAAATGTCTTCCTAGGATTCCAAAATTTTCAAGATGCAAACAAAACCTTAGGTGGCCTACTTTGCATTTTAAAGCTTCTTAATTGATTCCTTTTGTATTATCTTAATCTTTATGCTTCAAGACCCTTAATGCTATCAAGTTTTAGCCAAAATCAAATTCCCTTTATGTTTTTCATATCAAGGCCGAACCAATAAGGAAAGGAATCCCAAACAAAGAGTAAGTTTCCTATCGTATGTTATATACTATTTGAAAGTACTTTGAATGGAGATTATTATGGTGTAATTGATTTCCTTTAAGGGCTTCTTCCTCTATGGATTTAGCCATAAAACTCCTTCTAGCTTACCCTCACCTAAGCTAAACTAAGGAAGATAAAGAACATAAAGGAGAAACAAGATTTTCACATAGTATCATACCTTGTTTTAATAATTATCAAAAGGAGAATTCTATGCCATAGATGGTTGCTTCAACTTTTGTCCTTTGTCCAAGTGTTTAGTGTAAGTCCCACATCGGGTAGGAAGACCCTGGGTTAAGGCCATATAAGTAGGAGTAGTACTTTTCCCACCAACGTCGTATTTTCTTAGGAGCTAATGGGAGAAGTCATCTTCCAAAAAGAACAAAACCCCAGCTACAGAACCCAGTTTCGGACATGGTCAGACTGGGGACAATATCGTTGGAGGCTCTATATGGAGGTAGTATCAGAGCCGGCCTAGCTACATGTGTAACCCGAGGACAGGTCGGCCCCAAAGGGGGGTGGAAATGTAAGTGCTACATCAGATAGAAAGACCCTGGGCTAAAGCCATATAAGTGATAGTAGTACTTTCCCCACCAACAAGGCATTTTCTTAGGAACTAATGGGAGAAGCCATCTTCTATGAAGAATAAAACCCTGGCTAGGGAACCCGGTTTCGGACATGGCTAGACCAGGGATAATATTGCTGGAGGCTCTGTATGGAGGCATAAATGTAATATCTTAGTCTCTTTACCCTTATATATTAGTACCATAAGCTATCTCATTTATAACATGCATGATGGAGCACCATTTCAAGGAAGAACATACCTTACATAAAGAAAATATTAAATATTTTAAATGTATATATTTGTGTTACATAAGGTTTCATTCCCTCATCTTATACTTCATGGATCATGTGAACTCATCCATATCATTTTCTGGTCTTAGCACATCCATACAAGTCATACTCATCACATTTGGTCTCATTCACTTTAGGTTTAAAGCTACATCAAATAAATTCCATGGTTTGCTCATAGGTTCAGAATTCAATTTTCTGATACAAATTTTGCAAATTCATACTAATTTTAAAAAAATCTAAATCAAGCAAATAATACCATTATAGAAATTTGTAGATGTATACTTTTTAATAAAAATAAGTCCAAATCAATGCAGTAGCCTTAAGCCACCAAAAATTGATAGAACATTAACATAAGTTAGGCTACATTACTAGTACTGTCATACAATTTCAAAAATTCATATCTCCCTCAACAGAACTCCAAATGAGGTGATCTCAATGGCTATGGAAAGCTTATGGTATCTAGTTTATGCTTGTAAAATTTCATTAGCATTGGACTTCATTTGGCCTATGTGTGACATAGAGAAGAAAACTAACCAAATGAACAGTAACCATACCATTTCTGCATAATTTGGCCAACTTTGAAAAATCATAATAAATTCTCTAGGGCTCCAAATTGTGTGCTCTTTATCTTTGTAAATTTTATGGAAAAACTCATTCATTTGGTCATACTTTGGTTTAGCATACCATTTGGTCAAAATTAAAGTTCAAAATGGCATCTCAAGAGACCAAATGGCCTTTCTTGCTTTCGACAACCACTTGGGCAAGTTTAAAAGTATAAACACCATACATAAAAGCATGCCAACTGATGCAAATCACTATAGAGCTCAATCCCACCTTGCTACATCCATATCAATACAAGAACATCAAGTCATATAATGGCAAAGGAGTGGCAAAATCTCACATTCTCATTCATCTAGCTTCTATATTGATACATACACTATTTGTACATATATTAAAACATGTTCAAGGGTTTACATCATAGATATATCTCATGGGTACATAGTTTGACATTAAAATACAATTAAACAAACCATTTCTCTATCTTGCCATAATCTTATTTCTCATACTTGTTGGCCTCCATTTCCTTGACTACTTGGCTCACTTAGACATAGTTAGATATGTATGGGGGAAGAGTGAGATTCAAAGAATCTTAATAGCTTTTAACTCTTTCAAACATACATAATGGATACATAAACAAGTCAAAGAATGCAAGCATGATATTCAAGCAACTAATGAACATGTATAAGGCATTTTCCTTATCATATAAACTCATACATAACAAACATAAGCTCTCAAGGGCATTGGTCTAGCCTCACCCACTTTCAAGAGACTTTTGACTAAACCTCACTCCTCTTGAGACTTTTGGTTTTGTCTCACTCATTTCTAGGGATTTTTAGCTCATGCTCACCCTTGTCAAGGGACTTTTGGCACAACCAAACCCATGCAAGCCATTATGCAATCATAATCACATTTCAAGAAACATAGTGGTACCATAACATGTAAGCATAGGCTAGAAACACTTCTCATGGCTTAAACACACATACAAGCACTCAAGGACAAGCAAACATCCAAGCCATGTATGAGAGAAAGGTTAAAGAGCTACCTTGAAGTAAGAATACAACTGTAACACCATAATTCTAGAACTCATTTCACATGCATGTTAAGCTTCCTTCCATTACTACATAAGAAGAGGAAGGAAAACTCAATAAAAATAATCAATTTCTTTGCGTTGCGTAGTAGATGAATTCTTCATTCGGTATCCCGTGGACCATATGAACTCATTTAACTCATTCTTAAATTTAATTATACTAATACAACTCAAAACCATCCAAGGAAGTGGCCTAAAACTCGTGCAAGTGGATGGAATACACAAAAACACTAAGTGCAGCCTTGGCTAGAATTTCCAGCTTTTTATCATAAATTTTGAAAAATTATAACTAATTCTAAAAAACTCAAAATCATGCATTCTTTACCATTATAGAAAGTTAAAAATGTTTAATTTATGCTAAAAATATATCTAGACCTCAATAGAGGTTGATAGCCACCGAAAATTGATGGAATAGTACCAGAGGTTGACTATCTCTATTGGTACTATCCTCCATTTTCAAAAATTCATATCTCCCTACTCAGAGGTCCAATTGGGGTGATCTTGGTGGCCATGGAAAGCTTATCATGTCTAGTTTATATTTGTAAGATTCATAAGCATAGGACATCATTTGGGCCTTGAATGATACAGCCCAAGTTTTTGACCATATGAACAGTGTTTGCATCAGTTCAACAGAAAAATGCCAACTTTAGAAATTTATAATTAATTCCACAGAGCTCTAAATAATTTGTTCTTTGGCTTTCCAAAAATCTCTAGATAAGATATATATGTGCGTGCCAAATTTCAATGACAAATTTGTTCATTTGGTCAGATCTTGACTTTGGGTTGTGAAATGGTCATTTTTAAGTCTTACCAAGGGTTCAAATGGTCCATTTTAAGTTCTAAAGCAACCATGACCACTTGATCATGTGGGAATGCACTAAAATGACCTTTTAAACTTGTATCAAAAGTGCATAAACCCAAAATTTGAAAACTCACTCTCTCACCCCATGCCATACACAAGATCACACATGCTTTTCATTGCCATTCACTACCCAAAATACACATTACCACTCATTTGGCGCTAAAACTCATACATACATCAAACATTTGGGTAATTACATATGTTCAAATGATTACATAACTATTCCATTATAGGATTACATCATATGCCATGTGTATGGCTACAAAAAAGATAAAACTAGGCATTTTGATGTTAAGCTCTTATCTTCCAAGTTGATGGCTTCCATTACTTTGCTCACTTAGTCCACCTAGTATGTTAAGACATTGAAGAGGAGGGAATGAGATTCAAAGAATCCCAATAGATCATATCTCTTTTAATCACACATAAAGAATGTAAAACAAGTCTTAAAAATGCATGCATGAATATCATGAAGTGTGCAATCATTCAATAAGCATTCTTGGCACTTGAAGAAGTCATACAAAGCATATATAGGCTGGCCAAGTAAGTGGATTAGCCTAATCCAATCTCTTATGAATTTTGGACTTGCTTCACCCATTTTCTCTAAGAGGTTTTGACTCAACCTCACTCTTAGAAGTCAACCTCACTCTTGGGAGACTCTTTGCTTTATCTCAACCAATTTTAAAGGTTCTTGGCTCATCCTCACCATGGCTAAGGGCTTTTGGCTTCACCATACTCAAGCAAACCCAAGCACACATACTAGGCATCATTTGAAAATATATTGCAATATCATGGTACCATAATACATATACACATGCTAAAACATTTTTCATCGTTTAAAGCACATATACACATATTCAAAGACAAGTTAAGCACACATTCATGCATGAGAGAAGGAGAAGTGAGCTACCTTTGTTACAACCACACACTTTTTCTCTTGGAAATGCTCTCCCTTCCTTGGCCTTACACACACAAAGGTGTGGGATTTGCTTTTCTTTGCCTAAACACAATATATGGAAGCCCATTAAGTTCTTGGAATCATTTCTAAGGCTATACATCTATTTAGAGCTCTAACTTTTTCTTATAGTTTATTTATGGTTCCTAAATACACCTTATGAGGCAACATCCATCAATTGAGTTCTAGGCTCTATTCTTTCCTTTCATTTATGATTCTTGACTCCTTTTAAGCCTCTTGGAGTCATTATACAATTAAAATAAAGAGTCTAACTACATGTTGCTTCCTTAGGTCATATTATGGAACCTATGACACCAATTCATTTTCTAGGCCTTCTAAATTTTTTCTAAGGTTTCTCCTCATCTTCACTCATCATATATGACTTAAAAGTGAGTTTGAAAAAATTTAAAACTATCCTTAGGTACCCTAACCCTTCTAAGCTGAGCCTATGCATCTCTTTGGCATCCGTGGAGCTTGTTTTGTTTTCTTAGTGGAAGATGCATATAGGAAGCCTTCTAGAGATCTTAGAAGCTCATTCAAACATTCATTTAAGCCTAAAAATTATTGTTTCAAATCAGATTTTGCATGGGACACTTGAAAACCCTAGATTTGCTATCTTAATTTTTTATAGTTGTTTGTTAATTCCTTTTCCATATTCTTATTCTCTACACTCCATTTTCCAAGATTCACCCTTGGTTCTATCTAAAATCCAAGCCCTCTTGGACTTCCCTAAGTTGGACGAACCATGGAGAAAGAGGAAGCAAGAGATAGCTACCATGGAAGGAAGATTTACCTTGTTTTCCTTAGTTTCTTGCTTGTTTCTCACTTTCCTTGGCCTCTTCTCTTCAAATCCGAATTTTTCCCTATGTGCTTCCCTTAAAAAAGATCCAAGAACTTCAATAAAAATCATAGGAAGAAGGAAAAATGGAGAAGAAGAGGTTTACTAGAGAGAAAGTATGAAAAAACTAAGAAATTCCATACCTTTTGCCTTGTTTTTCTCCTCCCTTTTCCCTTCTCTTGGTGTGCCTCAAACCCTAGCTCTCTCCTCTGGTTTAGGGCAAAAACAATTGTATCTAAATAAGTGAGGAGGTGGGGCGCCTCATATATATATAGGGAAGTTATGAAAGACTTCTCAAAAATTCTAATTTTGCCCCCTTCATCTTGGCATTTTTCATTTCCAGTTCGTTTTAGCTCCTTTTTGAGAACCATATTTTTCTTTATGAAATTTAGGTCCTCAATTTAATAAAATACCTTTGGGATCACTCAAATTGGAGTCAAAACCTTCCTGAATGAATTCGTCAAAGTTCGAGTCAACTAATGTTGAAAAATGTCCACCAGAGGGGTTTTAACTGTCCCGAGGCTTCCCATAGTTTTTAGGGTCTCTGAGAACTCTAGAGAACTTAAAAATTTCTTTTAAAAATTCCTCCTATGTGAATTCTAAAATTTGCTCAAAATTATGAAAATACCATTACGTTTCGTCAACCTTTTGTTCAATTTTGTTTCTTCATTCTAGCTCTATTTTTCTTTTCGTCTGAACTTGAGATTCTCATTTTTAGGAGTCTAGAATGCTACTTAAATTTTTTTGGACCTTTTTGAGCTATTTGGTTTGAAAATGTATCTATTTCCGTTGTTTAACAAAAATCAGATATTACAACAACACTTTCTCTTGAAATTCTTCTTCTTTTTTGGCCAAGCCTTGCAATTAGGTGGCCCTTGGTTCTCTTGGCCTAGACACATTAAAAGAGACGTAAATCACTTATGGAAATAAGCCTTGGCATCATACACACTTTATATGAAGCTACTTTGTTATATGGTTCCATTATACTTCCATACAAGACCTTATAAAGCAACTAGGAGAATTCATGGTCTTGGCTCCCATTTCTCATTCATTCTAGGTCTCTTGACTACTTTTAGATTCCTTGGAGTCATCACACTTTTATTTTAAGGAACCTAGCTATAAGTTGCTTTATAATGTCACATTATGGAGCTTATACCTTTATCTCATATTCTATGACTTCTAAATTTTTTTGAAGGCTTCTACTAATATTTTTCTATCATATTTAGTCCCATTCTAGGCTTAAAACATATTAAAACACTCCCTAGGTGCCACTTCTAGCTTAGGCCGAGACTATACTTCCTTTGGCACTAATGGAAGTTGTTTTGCTTTCTTTGATGAGAGATGCATGTGAGAGGCTTCCTTGATGTCTTGAGAACTCATTCATACTCTTAGACAACTTAAGTTATCATTAGGAAGTTTCATATTTGCCAAGGTGCTACTAAATCCCTAAATTCTATAACTTGCATTCTAAAGCTTCCTTTTCAATTCTAGATGTATATTCTTAATTCTCACACTCCATAACCCATGGTTCCATCAAGAATACATGAAGAAAAACTTTCCCCCTCACTTTCTCTCTATAGATTGAAGTTTAAATGACTTGGAAACATAAGATTTTGCAAGTGTTTCAAGTAAAGTTTTATCTTAAAATGGAGCTCTTTTCATGTAGATTATTTTCCACTAATTGGTTTCCTAAAAAGGGTTTCTTTTTGGCTTATTTTAGACATGAATCTTCAAGTTTTCAAGAAAAGAAAACCACCATTAGAGAGCTCTTAGAGAGAGGAACAACTTTCCTAACTAGCGCGGGATGAAACAGGGCTGTTTACTTACCTAAACAGAAGCTTAAACTTCTTCTCTCTCCCTTCTCTTAGTGTCATGCCATAGCTCTCTAAAAATCTAAAAATGGAAGCTTGGAGAAGATGATAAGGTGTAATCTTACTTAAGAAGCCTCTTTTACAATTTTTCAAAATGACCATTTTGTTGCCACGTACCTGTTTGCTCCGTTTAGGCTTATTTTAACTCCTTTTTGAAAACCATCTTTTCTATAATAAAATTTAAGTCCTATAATTCATAAAATGGCTTTGGTTTCATCCAAATTAAATTTAATACCTTCCTAAATTAACTGATCAAAGTTTAGGTCAACTGGTGCTCTAAAATGCAAACCGGAGGAGTTTAAACCATTCTAGGGGTTTCTATGATTTTTAGGGCATCTTAGAACCTCGAGAAACTCATTTTTCCCATTTAAAAATGCTTCCTTTGAGTTTTCTAAAAAGTGACCAAAATTATAAAAATGCCACTGTATCTTTGTTAAATTTCATCTGATTATTCTAGCTCTGTTTTCAGGACACCTCTGACCTTGGATTTTGAGGTTTAGATTATTATTTTAATTTTATTGGATCTCAAATCATTCTATCTGGGGGACTTCAATAACACCGTAATTTCTAGCTCATCTCATGCCTTTAATTAACTCAATTCTATAAATCATATGAGTTTCCAATGAAAAAGGTAATAAAATAATGAATATTTTCATGCTGTGTCGTGTAAAAAAATTCCATTCTGTGTCACGTGGACTGTATGAGCTCATACAACACATTCTCATATTTAATTACATGAATATAACTCAATTGGATCATGAAATGTGGCTCCAACTCATGGGACTCGAAGGGAAGCTTAAAATATACATATAAAATTTTGGACAGAATTTGGCTCATCTCTATCACAACTTTGAAAAATTATAACTAAATCTAGAAACATTGAAATCATGCATTCTTGGTTATTATAGAAAGCTATAGATGTATAATTCATACTAAAAATATGTCTAGACCATAACATCCATCACATAAGATGTTTGACATTCAAAATGATCCAGAGGTCAAACTACCCACTGGTGCTGTCACAGATTTCTATAGCAAACTTCAAAAATGTCCAATTAATTTCAAAAAAATCCAATCTATGTAAATAATACCAATATGGAAATTTGTGGATGTTAAATAGAGGGAAAAAATAACTCTAGACCAGCTCAGGCATACCCAGATCTTGAAATCTAATCAAATAGTAACTGAAGTCAGGTGAAATTCTTGATATTGGACAGAATCTTTCAAAATTCATATCTCCCTCTCTAGACCTCCAAATGAGGTTCTTCTAGTTGTTACAAGTCATTGGGAATGTCTAGTTTCTTTGTATAAAATTTCTTGTCAATTGGACATCATTTGAGCCTGTGTGACAAATTTCATTTTCGGACCTAAGTGAACAGTGACATGACTAAAACCAGAAAATTTGTCAACTTTGAAAATTCATCAAATATTCTGTAGACCTCCAAAAATTATGTTCTTTAACTTTCCAAAAATATCTCAACAAGATCTAATTACATACCAAGTTTTAGATTAAGAAGAGCTCATTTGGACAAAAAGTAACATAGGGTTCCGTTGTGGTCAATTTTTGCTCCATATAGGGTACCAACTTGTCCAAATGACTTTCCTTGGGTTTTGGTACTTTTTGGACAAGTCTAAAAGCATAATTGGGACTTGTGTGAGCTGCCCAAATGGTCTCAAACCCCATGCCTCTTATTTTGCTTATGTCACATGCAATTATACACACACACCTCAAGCTTTCAAGAAGCATATCTTGGTATTACATATCCAAATTACATTCTAGGGTTCACACATCATATCCATTCATTTATACATCACATATTATCATAATTACATATGTCTAAGAGGTCATAGACCATATACATCAATGGGTTACATCATTTGACACAATTATGGTCTTAAAGAACTAAAAGCTTTGCATTATGTTGTCATCCTCTCATTGTCAAGGTGGTTGGCTTCCATTACCTTGTCCACTTAGTCCACCTAGCATATTAGACCATTTGAGAGGAGGGAATGAGATTAAAAAAATCCCAATAGCTCATCTCCCATTCAATCATACATAATGAATGCAAAGAAAGTCTTGAAAAATGCATGCATGGATATAATTGATGTCATGAGCATTCAAGAAGTAAGCTTGGCATGTGAATAAGTCATACAAGACATCTAAGAGCTTACCAAGTAGATGGATTGGCCTCACCCTTTTCCTCATGGATTTTGGACTTGCCTCACCCATTCTTTAAGAGATTTTTAGACTCAACCATACTCTTGGGAGCCTACTTTGCTTTTAGGAGACTCTTTGCTTTGTCTCAACCAATCTTAAGGGTTTTTGGCTTATCCTCACCATGGTTAAGAGTTCTTGGCCTCTCTACACTCAAGCAAACTCAAACAAATATCATAGCATCATTTAGAAACATAATATGTCATCATGAAATCATGGCATATAAAATCATGCTAGCATATTTTTCGTGGCTTGAAAATGCACATACACACATTTTAAGACAAGCTAAACATACATCCATGCATGAGAGAAGGTGGAGAGAGCTACCTTGCACACAATCACACACTTTTCCCTTTGAATTCAAGCTCCTCTTTTCGGCCACACACACATAAAAGTGTGAGGAAGGTTTCTCTTGACCTAAACACAATTTGTGGAAGCTAATTAGGTTCATGAAACAAATTCTAAGGCCACACAACTTGCTTAGATACTAGGTTATTCTATAGACCCCATTATATTTTCATAATTGCACCTAATGAAGCAACACCCCTCAAATAAATTCTAGGCTCCATTCTTTCCTTTCAAATATGATTCTTGACTCCTTTTAAGCCTTTTGGAGTCATCACACAATTAAAACAAAGAGCCTAACTACATGTTACTTCTTTAGGTCATAATATGAAACCTAAAGCACCAACTCACTTTTTATGAGTTCTAAATATTCCCAAGGCCTCCCCTCATTTTCATTCATCATATATGACTTAAGAATGGGCTTAGCAAAATTTAGAACTCTCCCTAGCTATCCCAACCTCCTTAGGCCAAGACCATAAGGCTTGTTGGTCTCCATGGATTTTGTTTGGTTTTCTTGAAGGAGGAAGCATGTGGGGAGAATCTTAAGGATCTTGGGAACTCATTTAAACTCTTATTTAGGCCTAGGAATCATCATACAAAATCAGATTTTAAAAGGTGCACTTGAAACCCTAGAAATTGCATCTTGAAATCTAATAGTTTTTTGTTAATTCTCTTTGCATATTCTTAATCTCCACACCATTTTTCCTTAAATTTATCCTTGGTTTTGCCTAAAAATTAACTCCTCTTATGGTTCTTAGGGTTAGGCGAAATGGAGAAGGAGGGAGGATCAAGATAGCAACCATAGGAAGAGAAATTACTAGTTTCATTGCTTATTCTTGCTTGAATCTTGCTTTTTCCAAACTTCTCTCTTCAAATCCGAAAATTCCCTTGAGTTTCTCCCTTAAATCAGATTTATAAACTCCATTTTAATCAAAGGAAACAAAGGAGAAGGAAGGAGAGGAGGTGTGGATGGAAGAAAGCATGAAAAACTACCATGGAAGCATACTTTTAAGCTTAGATTTCTCCTTCTTCTTCTTCCTCTCTTGTGCGTCCAAAACCCTAGCTCTCTCCTCTGAAATTAGGTAGAAAATTCTGAGTCCAAATGAAAGAGAAAGTGGGGCACCACCTATATATTGGAGGAGGAGGAAGCATTTTTCAAAAATTATCATTTGGCCCTTCGTTCTTTGCATTTTCGTTTCTCCTTCGTTTTAGCTCCTTTTTCAGAGTTGCCTTTTCCATTATAAAATTTAGGTTCCCAATTTATTAAAATACCTTTGGAATCACTCAAATCAAAGCTAAAACATTATCGAACGAATTCGACAAAGTTCAGGTGCACTGACATTGGAAAACGTCTACCGGAAGGAATTTAATTGTCCCGGGGCTTCCAATGATTTTTTGGGCCTCTAAGAACCCTAGAGGACTTAAAACTTTCATTTAAAAAGTCCTCCTGTGTGAATTCCAAAAATTGCTCAAAATTATGAAAATGCCATTATGTTTCGTAAAATTTTTGTCAACATTTGTTTCTTCATTCTAGCTCCGTTTTTCCTTTCGTTTGAGGCTAGGATTCTCATTTTTAGGAGTCTGAAATGTTACTCAATTTTTTTGGGACCTTAACTAATTCATTTCAGGGGACTTGCTTTGAAAATGCACCTGTTTCTATCGTTTAACGAAAACTGGACATTACAACTTCCTTTTATATCCGATGCATTTCGTATGTTTATAGAGAAACTGGACATTATGTTTCTCACATTTATGGAGGAATTGGATATTACATTCAGCCACCAAAAAGATTCTTCTGAGAAACCAAAGCCATCAGTGGAAAGAGCTCAAAGAGGAGGAGAAGGTTTCTGATTATCATGAGATGAAAAAGTGCAAGTTTTCTGACCTTTTTTGCCCTTTCCCCCTTATTTTCCTCTTTCTTTAGATGCCTCTTTAGTTCTATAAGTAGGTCATGGGGCTGGAATGGTGTCATACCATAAAGAACTAGCACATATTTTACATCATAACATGTTACAACATCAATTTCCTTATTTCTAGCACTTTTAGTAGCAGAATAAATCGATATTAAAGGCCTGACTTCTCCAAATAAACATAAATACATAAATTCAATATATAAATCTCAAGATCCATACTAAACAAGTTTGTTCAATATAAAACATCATAAATAGAATCATGAATTTCGAATCTCAAGCCATATAGATCAAGCTAGCACTTTTGCATAATTTCTTATAAATTCTCATTTTAGCCACTAATTTCAAAAACTCATATCTTGAGTTAAAAAACTTCAATTTGTGTAAATTAGGACACAATAGAAAGATCAGGATATGAACTACTTGTTGTAAAAATTTTAGATCAAAACAAATTCATTTGGTTCATTAAAATAGAATGGAACAGTAACTGCATTAGATTTTCGGGCATAACCAAACTTAAAACTTTGAGCATGCATATCTTTGGTTACATAGCTTTGTTTTGTACAAACTCGTTGCTATAGAAAGCTTATAATGCCACCTATATGTCTATAAATTTTATGAGCATTGGAGTCCATTTAACCTTTTAATTACATGAAAAACAAAAATTGACCATATGAACAATGTCTAATAAATTCTACAATTTTCAGCCAATTTTAAAAAATCATAATAAATTTTACAAAGCTCCAAAAATTATGTTCTTTAGCTTTATGGAAGTATCTAAATGATCTCTAAATTCTTGCCAAATTTTATCTAGAAATTCACACATTTGTTCTAATTTTGGTTCTAGTGTACAAAGTGGCTTAAAATGGTGCAACTTGGAACTCAAATGGTTCCAAATGAACCCTCTTGGCTCATGTGACCACTTAAGCACATTTCAAACATAAAACACAACATATATAACTAGTTTATCATGTCCTAAACCTCATGCAACTCAATTTCACTCATCCATTTGCCATTATATATACATAATTCATGGTACACATAGGGTTAAAATGCATAGTCTTGCACATTTACAATAAAAAAATATCATTAACCTCATAATCCCATGCTTTTACATTTGTGGGAATGGTTACATCACCATATAATCATGTACATCCTATTATGTGCAACAAAATACATAACAATCTAAACTATTGTCAAAATAAGACCAATCATGCTCTTTGATCTCCATCTTTACTTCCTTGTGAGTTTCCTAGACATGGTTAGGAATAATACAGAGAAGAATGAGATTTTAGGAATTCCAATAGCTCATTCATCATTCAAGCATGCATATATGGCATGTTTATGGTCAAGAAGAGCAAGTATGCACATTATGCTATCCAAAATCAATCATAGTCAAGCATAAGGGATAACATGTCTTCACTAAGAGTAAATCAAACTCTAGGGACTTTTAGTCTAACCTCACCCTATAATTTAGGACTTTTGGTCTAACCTCACCCTTCTTTAAGGATTTTTGACTTAGCCTCTCTCACATTTGAGACTTTTGGCTTTGTCTCACCTACATTTAGAGACTTTTGGCCTTACCTCATCTAATTCAAGAGACTTTTGGCATAACCTCACTAGTTCAAGAGCCAAATTCATTCTAAATGCAACCATTATCAAATTAAATAAGGTATACTATCATTAATTAAGTAAGAACATATATAAATAACAAATAAAACATACAAGCACTCAAGACCAAGTAAACAACTAACATAATATATGCAAGAATGGATGAAGAGCTACTTTCGTACAAAAACCACTTAATTCTCCTTGTATCATTGGCTTCTTTTCTTAACCTCATGCACACATTTGGGAGAAACTTTACTTGCTTGGCCTAGACATATCGAACAAGACATAAATACATCAATGGAACCATGTTTGGACTCATATAAGCCTTACATAAGCTAACTCTGACTTTAAGCTTCCATATGGCTCCACTTAATGGCATAATGAAGCAGCTTGTATCATTTAATGTCTTGGCTCTAATTTCTCACCCAATATAGGTCATATGACTTTATTTAAACTTATTAGATTTATCACCAACTCAATTCAAGGAGCCTAGTACCAAGTTGCTTCCTTATGTATAATAGAACCCTAAACTTTCACCTTTTAAAATAATGTTCTAAATTCAAACCAATAGTTCTTTTGGTGTTTATAATTCATATCTAGACCATTTATAACATTGAAATCAAAGAAAACTCTTCCTAAGTGTAATATCTAGTTCTTTGAAAATGAGAGAAAACGCAAGAAACGTAATGTTTGGTTTCTCCGTAAATGCACAAAATTCACTGAATACAAAGGGAAGTCCCCCAGATAGAGTGATTTAAGGTCCAATAAAATTAGAATGACATTTTAAACCTTAAAAAATGATGAGTGAAGGGCAGAGGTGCCCTGAAATCGAAAGCCCCAGGCTAGTTAAAGGCCCTTTGGTAGATGTTTTCTAATGACGGTGAGCCTGAACTTTGACCGATTCGTTTGGGAAGGTTTTAGCTCCAAACTGAGTGATTCCAAAGGCATTTTATAAGAATGAGGACCTAAATTTTATGATGGCAAAGATAGTTCTCAAAAAGGAGCTCAAACGAATTAGAAACAAAAATGCCAAGAACAAAGGGAAAAATTAGAATTTTTGAAAAATGGAAACTTCTTGAACTCTTATATTTTGCCCTCCTTCTCCCCTCTTCTAGACCAACCTAATTCCGCCCCAAAACTAGAGAAGAAAGTCAGCTTTTAGATGCACCAAAGGAGGAGATTTTGAAAGGAGAAAAAGTAAGAAAAAGGTTGGAAATTCCATGAAAATTCAAGCTTTTTCTTTAGCCAAATGATTCTCCTTCTTCTCCTCTTTATTTTCATGGGTTTAATGATGTTTTTGGGTCTGTATAGAGGGTAGAACAGAGGTGGAAAATTTAGATTTGAGGAGAGGAGGACAAGAAAAGTAAATAACACA
The DNA here is from genome assembly GCA_026724425.1 of Erythrophleum ivorense. Taxonomy (NCBI): domain Eukaryota; kingdom Viridiplantae; phylum Streptophyta; class Magnoliopsida; order Fabales; family Fabaceae; genus Erythrophleum; species Erythrophleum ivorense. The sequence continues at coordinate 38,891 of JAIUCV010001223.1, forward strand.
TAAGAAAAGCCAAGAAAACTAAGGTATTTTGCCACTTTCCAACTTAATCTTCCTTGCTCTTCTTCTCTCCATTTCATCCTTTATAAGACTAGCCAAGAGGGATTGGATTTATAGCTAAACCAAGGGTGAAAATTAGGAAAATGAGGGAGGAGAACAAAAATATGCAAAGGAAACAATCAAATAGCCATTAGATTTTAAGATAGCAAAGTTAGGATTTTAAGTGTTCCACCAAAATTTTGATTTGATACAATAATTCCTAGGTGTAAATGAGTATTTGGATGAGCTCTTGAGACCCTTAGAAGGCTCCTCATATGTATCTTCCATCAAGAACACAAAGCAAACTCACTTGGTGCTCACGTGCTCCATAGCCATGGCCTAGAGAGGTTAGAGCACCTAGAGGTAGTTTTAATTTGTTTCAAGCTTATTTTTGAGTCATATATGATGGGAAATGATGAGAGGAAGCCTTGGAAAAATTTTAGAAGTCATGGATAGTGAGATGGTATCATAGGTTCCATATTATGGCTTAAAGAAGCAACACCCAACTAAGCTCCTTGATTTGATTGTGTGATAACTCCAAAAGGTTTAAATGGAGTTAAGAATCATAAATGGATGGAGAGAATGGAGCCAAGATGATGTTTTTTTAAGGTTACTTTATTAAGTGTATTATGGAACTATAAAAGAGCCATATGAACTGTAACACCCCATAATTAATTAAGGTGTTAATCACGGATTAGATTAATTAGGAATAATTAATATGGGTTGCGATTTAATTGAGATAGAAATCCTATCTAGGCTTAAATTAATAGATTATGATAAGAGGCTAATGGAGGCCCAATGGGTTAGGTGCATACCCAACCCAATTTAGTGTAATGGAGGCCCAAAATCCACCTTGTATAGACTCTTCTAAGTGGCCCAATAACCCTTCTGCAGACCCACATTCTTGAGCTTTTCAAACTTGGCCCAAACTTAATTAAACTTCAGCAACCCAATGTATAAGAACTGGCTCAATAAAATTCTGCAGCCCAACACTCTAAAAACTGGCCCAACAAGCAAAAATCTGAAGCCCAAGTGAAGATAGACTTTGGAGCAACCCATGACCCATATTTGACCCAACTAAATCCTAACTTAAACCCTAATACTCCAGCCACTTTCTCATTTGCTGAAACTCAGGAAGCAAATTCGGAGCTTGGAGAGGAGGCTAGGGTTTGGGGCAAGAATTCTGCATTTTCTCACATTTAGAGCAAGATTTAGCTAAGGTAATAGTTATACAACTTAATCTCCTCATCTTTCTCTTTAATTTGGCCTGATTAGTTTTTTATTTGGAGCATTTTCATCCTACCCAAAATCTGAAATGTGGGTGTTTGGGGATTTTCTTGGTGAAATTCGTAGGTTGAGGTTAGGGCTGACCTTAGGTGAGTTTAAACCCTCCATTTTGATACTTTATTTGTTAATTTGAGACCCCCATAGATGACTTATAAAATGGGTATTAATTCTGTACGAATTTGCTTAGGACTTTGGGTGGAATATTGAGTTTTCTGGTGAAGGACACTCTAAACCGAATTTGGGATTTATGGTGGCTGTTACAATTTATCTACAAGTGAGGTAACCGGGTTTATATCAATTCCATGTATATATTTGATTTAATTTCATATGTTGCTGTATATGAATGATTTGAAATGTTGAATGAATTGGTTGGCTATCTGTTGAATTGTGATTGGACCTTGTGAGTCCATGGTGGAGCTGTGGTGCGGCTGCCACCAGTGCATGTGCTTCGATCGAGCACCGGGTTATGATCAAACCCAGATGCACTGAGCCTCGGTTGTGCTCAATAGGGAGTAGGTGCCGTGGACGAGCCTTTCCCGGTGTTAATGGCCTTTAACATGTGATAATATGATTGCTAGTATGGGATAGTAATCATGATAACTTAATTGATTCATTTGCTGATATGATGGATATGATTTTGATGTTGATTTTGATTCATGCATATATGCTAATTAAACTGGATATATAATGGAATTACCTTGGTTACTGAGATTTATATCTCACCCCGTTTTATGGGATTAATATTTCAGGTGAAAGGTTCCTCAAGTAAGGATAAGGGTAAGCAAGTGGATGAACATCCATGAGCTGAGGCTGGGTGTGGGGAGCTACACTTGGTCTGAGTAGAATAGGGTAGATGCAATTTTGTTATTAGTTTACATAGCATCATCATGTAATCATGTTGCCAAGTGTAGGCGTTCATATTTTGTTTGATTGAAATGTAACCGTTAAGGATTTAAGTCTTATTATAATTGAATATTAATGTATGAACTTATAGTATCATATATGTGGATTTGTTAAAATTGTGATATGGATTACCATATGGAAATTGTAGTCATATGATGCCTTGGATATGGACATAAGCTATTGTTGAATGGAATCTCTATGGAATGTGCGTGGCATGTCAATTGCTGTTAATGCATGTGTTCTTACTGTTATATATTCATGAATTTGCTGATATGAGTTAGTTGGACAAGTCGGAAGTAGTATTTAAGTTTTGCAATGGTAATGGACGGATTAATGGGTAAATAGGGTAGATAAACACCATTAGAATCATATAAAATAAGGGAAGGTGGACCTGGAGTGTTTCTAAGATGAGTTTGGAGTGTAGGGGGCGAAATTTGGGTAATATGGTCACAAGAGGGAGTCCCGCCGCGGCTAAGAAGGCTTTGCTGCGGCCAAATGAGAGACAGAGCCGAAGGGAGCCGCGACGTAACCAATCCTGCCGCGGCGCAAGAGTGGAAAACTAACCTGAAGAGTGACAGTAGCGAGGAGCGCTGCGGCCTAATAAATCTCACCGCGGCGCAAAGTGGGAAAAATCGCCCAGGCTGGTAACAAAACCAAAACTCACCGCGGTGCATTATGTCCTGCCACGACGTGAGTCGAGAAAATAAAATAAGGGTTGGACAGAAGCAAAACTCACCACGGCTCAAATATATTGCGCCGAGGCAAGAATTGTGGAAGTTGAGAACTGTAGTTCCAAGAGGCGTTTCTGCCGTGACGCCATATAGGTTGGTCGCGGTGAGATTTGTGAAATTATAAGACGATATAGGAACACTTGTGGGAGGTTATTGGGTATTGAAACTGATGGACGGTTGAATCATAAACCCCTTATGGTAGTAGGATTTCTTTTATGCAAATTTTGTTATGTTGCGGTGGTATGGTGATTACCCTAATATCAAGGTTCAAATTTCCCCATATTTACATAACGTGATAAATTGTAGCCATTCAAACCTTGATAATTAATTATTAATCGTATATATAACCATAATTACAATGATTAGAGGGTAGGGTCGTCACATGAACTACCTAGCTTTTCTAGTGAATGCATGGCTTTAAAATTTACTTCAAGAGTATAATTGGCTTCCATATGATGTGTCTAGGCTAAGAGAAATAATCTCCACCTTTTTGTGTACGTGGGGCCAAGGAAGAGCAACCAAATTCAAGAGAAAAAGTTTGCATTTGTAACAAAGGTAGCTCTCTCTCTTTTCTCTCATGCATGGATGAATGTCATCTTGTCTTTGAATGTGTGTTAAGCCTTGAAAATATGTTCTAGCATGATTTTATATGCCGTGGTACCATGATGTTGTTTGATGCATTCAAATGATGTCTTGTTACATTCCTTTGGTTTGCTTGAGTGTGGTGAAACCAAGAACCCTTTAGCCATGGTGAGGATAAGCCAAAAACCCTTAAGAATAGATGAGACAAAGCTAAGAGTCTCCCAAGAGCAAGGCCTAGTTTAAAGCCTTGAAGAAAAAAGGGTGAGGCAAGTCCAAGATCCTTGAAGAGAATGGGTGAGGCCAAACCACTTGCTTGGCAAGCCTATGTATGTTTAGTGTGATTCTTTGAATGTTAAGAATGCTTCTTGAATGATCACATATCCTATGATAGTCATGCATGCATTTCTAGACTTAGTTTTGCATTTTTTATGTGTGATTGAAAGGGAGAAAAGCTATGGGAATTCCTAGAATTTTATTCTTTCCTCCCCACATGTTTAACATGTCTAGGTGGACCAAGTGAGCAAGGGAATGGAAGCCATCAAGCCTAGAAGGAGAAGATTGACAACCAAGTGTGTAAAAATGCCAATTTATGGCCATATGAGTGGCACATGATGTAATCCTTTATTGTATATATTGTATGATCTCATGAACATATGTAAATATGTAAATGTATGATGTATGAATGAGATTTAATGTCATATGTATGAAATAACATGATTTGGACATTGGATGGCAAGACTTGGTATGTATGCTCTTGTGTATATCTTAGGGTGGATAAGTGAGATTAAGAAAATTGGATTTGTGTACCTTTGAGACAAGTTTAGTAGACCATTTTGGTGCTTTCCCACGTACTCAAGTGGCTATGGTTGTCTTAGAAGCAATTTTGGACCATTTGAGACCCTTACATGACACAAAATGAGCCATTTTACATCCTAATGTTAAGATCTGACCAAATGAACGAATTTGCCCATGAAATTTGGGATACATATAAATTTCATCCAGCGCTTTTTGGCAAGCTAAAGACCATATTATTTGAAACTCTGTGAAATTAATTATGATTTTTCAAAGTTGGCATTTTTCTGTTGAACTGATATAGACATTGTTCATATGGTCAGTAACTTGGACTGTGTCATTCGAAGGCCAAATGGTGTCCAATACTCATGAAATTTTACAAGCATAGAATAGCATAATAATATTTCCATGGCCACCAAGAACACCCCAATTGGATATCTGAGCAGGGAGATATGAATTTTTGAAGTTGGAGGACAGTACCAATAATGATAGTCGATTTATAGTACTATTCCATCAATTTTCGGTGGCTAGTAGCTTTGTTGTGGTCTGGATTTATTTTTAACATAAAGTAAACATCTATAGGTTTCTAGAATGGTATAGTGTGTATGATTTCAATTTTTATAGAATTAGTTATGATTTTTCAAAATTTATGTTAGAATTCTGGAATTCCAACCTGAGGCTGCACACTCTATTTTCATGCATACCTTTCACTTGCATGAGTTCTAGACCACTTCTTGAGCTTGTTATGAGTTTTATTGTATATTTAAATATGATAATGAAATGGATGAGTCCATATGGCCCACAGAACACCGAATGAAAATTTTATCCATGAGGTAAGATAATTTAATGGAATATTTTAATAGCTTTTCTAGGAAATCTATATAATCCAAGGAGATGAGCCTAGTAATGATGGAAGATGAGCCTAGTAATGATTATGTTACGTCACTCAAGCCTAGTAAATATGGTGTTACACTAAGTGCTTCATATGATTCTTGACCGAGACATGTATAAGAAAGAGCACCCATGGAGTTTTGTTCATTCTTCTAAGGAATTTAGCACCTATATGAGTTTCTTAGCCTCTTCTTAGCTCAATCATACTCTTACATGGCTAAAAATATCATTTTAAAGCTTTATATTTCCTAAAGTGTAAGTGAAACTCTAGGTTCCATAACTTGCTACCAATGGCTTCTTAATTGGTTCTTTTGGTTCCATATTAATCTCCATACTTTAAAACCCCATTTCCTATCAAGTTTGGGCCAAACCCAAGCTCCTTCCATAGTGCTCTTGGTCTGGCCGAATAGGAGAAGCAATAGAAGAACCAAGAGAAACAAGCTTGTATGGAAGAACATACCTTATTTGATTCCTTATCAAGTGGGGTTTCTTATGTTGCTAGAGTTTCCTTTAAACTCTTTCTTCCTTCTACTAAACTAGCTACAAAACACCACCATTCAGAATTCCAAAACTATGGAAAGAAAGAAGAGAAAGAGGAGAAGAATATTAGTAAACGCAAGAGCAGGAAAAGAGAGCAAATTCTTACCCTTTTAGCTCATTTTCTTCCTCCTTTCTCCTTCCTCTTGTGCATACAAAGAGCTGAGTTTGGCTTTGTTTCAGACTGAATTTAGGTTAGTTTAGATGAGAGGAAGAGAGGTGGCATGATATAAGGAGAGAAAATGGGATATTTACAACATTTTAAAAATTCCAACCATATCTCTAACTCTTTGACCTCTCCATTTGAGCTTATTTTAACTTCTTTTTGAAAATCGTCTTTTCCATTATAAAATTTAGGTCTTGTAATTCATTAAAAGTCTTGGTTTCACATTAATTGGATTTAAACTTTACTGAACCATCTAGTCAAAGTTTAGGTCAACCAACGACCTAAATTATACATCAAAAAGGCTTCAACCATTCCAATGGTTCTTATGAATTTTTTGGCCTTTGAAAATCCTAGTGAGCTTAATTTTATTATTTAAAACTCTCTCCTTTGAGTTTTCATAAAAGTTATCCAAAATTACAATTTTGTCACTATGTTTCGGTTCATTTTATTTGGTAGTTTCAGTTTTGATTTCAGGCCATTCTTGGTTTCTCAATCTCATTTTTAGATGCTCTATTTAGTATTTTAACTTTAATTTGCCTCAATTCATTTTACTTTAGGGTTCTCTTTCATTAACCATGTGCTTCTAATTTCAGGTTTTTGTTAATTCGTACCACCCTTCTTTAGGCTTGTGACCTCGCTTGTTATCCCACTTTTTATGGACTATTTGAATTATCAAATCATTGGATATTACAATGGTGTGGCTAAACATATATAAAGGAAAAAAAGGAATATTTTAAAACAATTCCTAAAATATCAATTATGTCTTGAAATTTTGACTGCTTTGTTTAGGCTCATTTTAAATCCTTTTTTAAAACTCTTTTTTCCATCATAAAATTGAGGATATCTAGTTTGTTAAAACATTTATTTTGGAATTTTTATAATTAATGACAATCTAGAATGGCTTAGTCAAAGTTGTAGCTAACCAACATCCTAATTCATACACTGGAATGGTTTTAACCATTCTAACTGTTCTGATGATTTTTAGGGCCTTTGAAAATCCTAGTGAGCTCAATTTTATAATTTAAAACTCCTTCCTTTAAATTTTGAAAATTTCTATGATTTTGGTTTATTTTATTTAGTGATTTTGGCTCTAGTTTCAGGCCATTTATAGTTTTTTAACCCCATTTCTAGATGCTCTAATTAACATTATATCCTTAATTTGCCTCAATTTATTTTATTCTAAGGTCCTCTATCATTATCTTACTAGTTCTAATTCAATTTTAAGGAGGTAGAAGTTACATCTCTCTCACTCTTTGATCTTGCATTTCAAAATGGTAATGCCTTAGAAAGGGTTTATTGGGTTTAGTTTTTGTGTTGATGGGTGTTAAGTCTAGGTCATAAAGCAAGTGGGTTAGGGATTTTAGTTAAGCTTGTTTTATCCCTTTGAGCTTTGTCTTATGCACCCTTCTTTAGCTAGTCTCCCTTTGGTTTGGATAAAATTTAGGTCGAGTGAGTGTGGGGGAGAAGTGGGACGCCTCATATATATAGCTAGGGATCTATTTAAGATATTTCAAAATACCAATTTTACCCTTCGTTCTTGGTTTCTTTCTTTAAGGCTCATTTCAACTCTTTTTTTAGAACCATTTTTTTCATCATAAAATTTAAATCCTCTAACTTCTAAAATACCTTTGGAATCACTCAAATCAAATCTAAAACCTTCTAGAACGAAAGGGTCAAAGTTTAGGTTAACCAACATTTTAAAACATAAACTGAAGGGGTTTGAACTGTTCTAGGGGTTCTTATAGTTTTTAGGGCTTTTGAGAACCTCCAGAAACTCATTTTTCCATTTTAAAATCCTTCTTTTAAGTTTTCTAAAAAATACCTAAAATTACGAAAATGCCACAACAATTTCGTTGAATTTTGTCTAGTTATTTTGGCTCTATTTTTAGGGCACCATTTGTAACACCATATTTATTTACTTCATCTCATACCATTCTAGCTTGTCTTTCTTTGGTCTAGCACATTCACTCAAGAAAAGCAATAAAAATATTCAATTATTTTGCATTATTTTGTGTATAAATTTTTTGTTTCATGTCTCGTGGACCATATGAACTCATCTATTTCATTATCATATTTAAATACACAAATAAAACTCATAACCACCTCAACAAGCGGCCAAGAACTCAAGCTAATGGCGTATATACATAAAAATAACATGTGCAGCCTCGAGTTGGTATTTCAATTTTCTATCATAAATTTTGAAAAATCATAACTAATTTTAGAAAACTCTAAATCAAGCACACTATACCATTTTGAAAAGCTACAGATGTCTACTTTATGTTAAAAATAAGTCCAGACCATAACAGGAATGTCTAGCTACTGGAATTTGATGAAACCATAACCAAGGTTGCCTATCACTACTAGTACTATCACTGAATTTCAAAAATTCATATCTCCCTGTTCAAACATCCAATTAGGGGTGATCTTGGTGGCTATAGAAAGCTTATCATGTCTAGTTTATGATTGTAAAATTTCATGAGCATTGGATACCATTTGGTCCTAAAATGACACAGTATAAGAAACTAACTATTTGAATAGTGCTTATACCAGAATAGCAAAAAAATGATAATTTTAAAAAATCATAACTAATTCCATAAAGCTCCAAATAATTTGGTCTTTCACTTCTTAAAAAGATTTGGATGAGATCTATATGCATGCCAAATTTCATGGGCAAATTCATTCATTTGATTAGATCTTGACGTTGGGTTCCAAAAATGCTCTTTTGGTGTCTTCTAAAGGTCTCAAATGGTCCACATTGGCTTCTAAGACAACCATGACTACTTGAGCATGTGGGAAAGCACCAAAATGGTCTACTAAACATGTCTCAAGGGTGCATAAACTCAGATTTCACAAACTCACATTCTCACCCTAAGATATAAACAAGGGTACATAAGTTAGTTCTTGCCATTCAATGCCCAAAAATTGCTATATCATACATATGACTTCAAATCTCATTCATACACAATATATTCATATATTTACATGTGTTCATGAGGCCATACATCATGTATAATAAAGGATTATATCATATGCCATTCATATGGCTACAAAATAGACATTTTCATATTCGTGTTGTCAATCTCCTTTCTTTAGGCTTGGTGGCTTCCATTCCTTAGCTCACTTGATCCACCTAGACATGTTAGACAACTGGGGAGGAAGGGATGAGATTCTAAGAATCTTAATAGCTCTTTTCCCTTTCAACCATACATAAAGAATGAAAATCCAAGTCTAAAAATGCATGCATCTCTATCATGGGACATGTAATCATTTATGTAACATTTCTAGCATTCAAGAAATTATACAAAACATACATAGGCTTGCCAAGCAAATGGTTTAGCCTCACCCATTCCATTCAAGGATTTTGGACTTGCCTTACCCTTTTTCTTAAAGGCTTCTAACTAAGCCTTACCCTTGGGAGACTCTTGGCTTTGTCTCAACTATTCTTTAAGGTTCTTGGCTCATCCTCACCATGGCTAGGGGGCTTTTGGCTTTACCACACTCAAGTAAACCAAGGCAGGTTCACAAAGCATCATTTGAATGAATTAAATAATATCATGGTACCATGGCATATGAATATATGCTAGAACACTTTTTCATGGTTTAACACATACATACACACATTCAAAGACAAGATAAACATCATTCATGCATGAGAGAAAGAAGAGAGAGCTACCTTTGACACAAATGCGCACTTTCTTCCTTGAATTTAGTTCCTCGCCCACGGCCACACACTCACAAGAAGGTGGGACTTGTTTCCTTTAGCCTAGACACATAATATGGAAGCCAATTACTCTCTTGGAACAAATTCTAAGGCTACACTTTCATTTCAAGAGCTAGGTTGTACTTATGTCTCATTTATGGTTCCATAATGCACTTAATGAAGCAACTTTGGGAAAACATTATCTTGGCTCCACTCTTTCCATCCATTTATGATTCTTGACTCCTTCTAAGCCTCTTGGAGCCATCACATAATTAATTTAAAGAGCCTAGCTAGGTGTTGCTTCTTTAAGCTATAATATCGAACCTAAAGTTACATCTCGCTATCCATGGCTTCTAAAATTTTTTCAAGGCTTCCTCTCATCCTCTCCCATCACATATGACTCAATCAAGCTTGGAATAAATTAAAACTACCCATTGGTGCTTCATCTAGCCTAGGCCAAAACTATGCACTATATGAACACCAAGTGTGTAATACCATATATTTATAGCTTATTTCATAACATTCCTATGCTTTACATAATCAATTCCATGAAGGAAAAATGATTAAAAATAATATATTTCTTTGAGTTGCGTTATGTATAAAAACTTCATTTGATGTCACATGGATCATGTAAGCTCATACACCATATTCTCATATTTAATTACATGACTATAACTTATTTCCATAATCAAATATGCCCTACATCTTGTGGAAGGCAATTAGAAGCATAAAATATACACATTTATTTTCAGCCAGAATTTGCTCATTTCTGTCACAAACTTTGAAAAATCATAACTAATTCTAGAAAAATTGAAATCACACATTCTTGCCCATTCTGGAAAGCTACAATGTCTACTTCATACTAAAAATATGTCCAGACCATAACATCCATCACAGAGAACGTTTGACATTCGAAAAGGTCCAAAGGTCAGGCTATCCACTGGTGCTGTTACAGAATTCTGCAGCAAACTTTAAAAATGTCCAATTAATTTTAAAAAAATCCAATCCATGCAAATGATACCAATTTGGAAAGCTGTGGATGTTAGCCAGAGGAGAAAAATAACTCCATACCAGTTTAGGCACAACCAAATCCAATCAAACAATAACTGTGGTCGGCTGAAGTTTCTAATACTGGACAGATTCTTTGAAAATTTATATCTCCTTCTCTAAACATCCAAATGAGGTGCTTCTAGTTGGCATAAATCACTGGGAATGTCTAGTTTCTTTGTATAAAATTTCATGGCAATTGGACATCATTTGAGCTCTATGTGACAGATTCCATTTTTAGACCTGAGTGAACAGTGACATGACCAAAACTAGAAAATTTGCCAACTTTAAAAATTAATCAAATATTCTTTAAACCTCAAAAAATTATGTTCTTTAGCTTCCTAAAAAGCTCTTAACAAACTCTAATTACATGACAAATCTTAGATCAAGAAGAGCTCATTTGGATAAAAAGTGATATTGGGTTCTAAATTAGTCAATTTTTGGCTCCATATGGGATACCAAAATGTCCAAATGGCTTTCCTTAGGGTTTGGTACCTCTTAGGCAAGTCTAAAAGCATAATTAAGACTTATGTAAGCTGCCTATATGGTCCCAAACTCCATGCATTTCATTTTGGTTATCTCATCTACATATATGCACAATTTCATAATACCATAGGAAAGCTAATTTGCCATCATACATTCAAATCACATTCTAATGGTCACATAATATATCCTATCATTCATACATGGCATAATAACATATTTACATATGTTTATAATATCATAATACATATACATCTATTAATTACATCATTTGCCAATGGGGTGGCCTTAAAGTAACAAAATTCAAGTACTTTGTTGTCAAACTCTTTTCTTCAAGGTGGTTAGCTTCCATTACCTTGCTCTCTTGGTCCACCTAGCATGTTAGAATATTGGAGAGGAGGGAATGAGATTCAAAGAATCCCAATAGCTCATCTCCCATTCAATCATACATAATGGATGCAAACAAGTCTTATAAATGCATGTATGGTCATGTTGACATGTGCAAACATTCAAGAGACATTTTTATCATTTGAGAAAGTCATACATAGCATATAAAGGCTTGCCAAGCAAGTGGATTGGCCTCACCCAATTTCTTGTGAATGTTGGACTTGCCTCACCCATTCTTTAAGAGATTTTTAAATTCAACCATGCTCTCGGGAGTCAACCTCACTTTTGGGAGACTCTTTACCTTGTCTCAACCAATCTTAAGGGTTCTTGGCTCATCCTCACCATAGCTAAGGGTTCTTGGCCTCACCACACTCAAGCAAACTAAAGTAAACATCATAAATATCATTTAGAAAACATAATGCATCATCATGGTACCATGAAGTATGAGCTCATGCTAGAACATTTTTCATAGTTTGAAATACACATACACACATTCAAAGACAAGTAAAGCAAGCAATCATGCATGAGAGAGGTGGAGAGAGCTACCTTAGAGACAACCACACACTTTTTCCTTTGAATTAATGCTCCTTCCTTCGGCCACACACACACAATTGTGTGGGAATGCTTTCTCTTGGCCTAGACACAATTTGTGAAAGTTAATTAGGTTCATGGACTCAATTCTAAGGCCATACAATTTGCATAGACACAAGTTTGGCTTATAACCTCATGATGGTTCCATAATTGCACCTAATGAAGCAATACCTCTCAAATAAATTCTAGGCCCCATTCTTTCCCTTCAAATATGATTCTTGACTCCTTTTAAGTCTCTTGGAGTCATCATACAATTAAAACCAAAAGCCTAGCTACATGTTGCTTCTCCAGGTCATAATATAGAACCTAAAGCACCAACTCACTTTCTATAGGTTCTAAATTTTTTCCAAGGCCTCCCCTCATTTTCATTCATCATATATGACTCAAGAATGGGCTTAGAAAAATTTAAAACTCTTCCTAGCTATGAGAACCTTTCTTGGCCAAACCTATGCTAGGTTTTGGCATCCATGGACTTTACTTTGTTTTCTCAAGGGAAATGCATGTGGGGAGCCTCTTAGGGATCTTAGGAGCTCATTTAAACTCTTATTTAGGCTTAAGAATTATCATGCAAAATCAAATTTTACAAGGTGCACCTAAAACCCTAGGTTTTGTATCTTGAAATCTAATGGCTAGTTTGTTATTTTCTTTTCATATTCTTATTTTTCTCCCTCAAATTCCTAACATTCACCCTTGGTTTGGTTGAAAACTTAACTCCCTAGGGCTGACCATATATAGGTCAAAATGCTCACAAGAGAAGGGAGGAAGAAGATCAAGTGGAAGGATTGCATGATACCTTGATTTCCTTGGTTTTTCTTGCTTGTTCTTTGCTTTCCTTGGCTTCCTCCTTTAAAATTTGAAATTTTCCCTCTGTTCTTCCTTCAAAATAGCCCTCAAAACTTTAGAAAAATCATGGGAAAGAAGGGGGAAAAGGAGGAGAAGAGATTGACTAAGAGAAAGTATGAAAAATAAGCAAATTTCCATACCTTATGCCTTGAATTTCTCCTTCTACTTCTCTCCCCTTAGTGCGCCTAAACCCTAGCCTTCTTTTATGAAATTGGGCAGAAAATTCTGAGTCTAAATGAAGGAGAGAGTGGGGCGTCACCTATTTATAGGGGGAGGAGGAAGTATTTTTCAAAAATTTCTATTTTACCCTTCATTTTTGGCATTTTTGTTTCTCCTTCGTTTTAGGTCTTTTTTTAGAACTATCTTTTCTATTATAAAATTTAGGTTCCCAATTTAGTAAAATACCTTTGGAATCACTCAAATCGGAGCTAAAACCTTCCTAAACGAATCTATCAAAGTTTAGGTACACCGATATTAGAAAACGTCCATCGGAGGGGATTTAACTGTCCCGGGGCTTCTCATGGTTTTCAGGGCCTCTGAGAACCTTGAAAAACTCAAAACTTTCATTTAAAAAGCCCTCTTGTGTGAATTCCAAAATTTTCTCAAAATTACGAAAATACCATTATGTTTCGTAGGATTTCCATCAAAATTTGTTTCTTCATTCTAGCTCCATTTTTCCTTTTATCTGAGGCTATGATTCTCATTTTTAGGAATCTAGAATGTTACTCAAATTTTTTGGGACCTTAACTAATTTATTTAGAGGGACTTGCTTTGAAAGCGTGCCCATTTTTGCCATTTAACGAAAATCGGACATTACAAAGTGTGTTTGCTTTGTTTTCTTGATGGAAGATGCATGTGAGAAGCCTTCTAAGGATTTTAGAAGCTCATCTAAACACTTATTTTGGCCTAGGAATTCTTGTGTTAAAACAGAATTTTAAGAAAACATTTGAAACCCTAACTTTTCTATCTTGAAATCTAATGGTTATTTTGTTGTTTCCTTTGCATATTCTTGTTCTTCTCCCTCATTTTCCTAAGATTCACTCTTGGTTTGGCTAGAAATTCAACCCCTCTTGACTGGTCTTATATAAGGCGAAACACACACAAGAGAACGAACAAGGAGGATCAAGCATAAAGATGGCAAAATACCTAGTTTCCTTGGTTTCCTTTGTTTGTTTTTCACCTTACTTGGCGTCTTCTCCTTCAATTTGAAAATTCCCCTCTATTCTGCCTTTATAACGGACCCAGAAACTTCAAAAAAACCATAGAATGAAAGAGAAGAAGGAAAATAATAACTTTGCTAAAGGAAAGAATAAGAAATTCCATTGATTTCATACCTTTGTTTTGGCTTCTTCTCCTCCCTTTCTCTCCTCTCTTGTGTGCCTAAGTATTTTGGTCTCCTTCTCTATTTTTGGGGAGAATGAGGTCAGTGGAGAAGGAGAAAGAAGGGGTGTGACTTTTAAAGAGTATTCAAGAAGCTAATTGTTCACAAAAATTCCAATTTTTTGCTTAATTTTGGCATTTTTGTTTCTAGTTTGTTTTAGCTCCTTTTTTAGAACCATCTTTTCCATCATAAAATTTAGATCCTCAGTCTTATAAAATACCTTTGGAATTACTCAAATTAGAGCTAAAACCTTCTCAAATGAAAGGGTCAAGGTTCGAGTCAATTGACATTAGAAAATGTACACCAAAGGAGTGTTAACTATCCTGGGGCTTCCTAAGATTTTTAGGGCCTCTGAGAACCTCAGAGAACTCAAATTTTCTATTTAAAAAGCATTTCTATGAGAATTCCAAAATTTTCCTAAAATTATAAAAATGTCATTACGTTACGTAACTATTTCATTAATTTCCGTCTGGTTATTTTAGCCTCTGTGTTAGGGTACCTCTAGCCTCCCAAATGCATTATTTAATGTCTACATCATTATTCTAATTTTTTGGATCTTAACCAATTCATTTCAGGGGACTTACTTTGAAAATGTATCTGTTTTCATCGCTTTTACGAAAAGCAGACATTACAATTCTCCCCCTTTAAATAAATTTCATCCTCGAAATTTAGATAACATACGTCATGGGAAGAGCTTTGGATACTTCTTCTCATCTCTTCTTCTAACTCCCAGGTAGCTTCTTCAGGAAACAACCCCTTCTAAACCACTTTTACCAATGATATCGTCTTATTCCGTAACTGCTTGAGTTTGACATCCACGATCTGATCTAGTAATACTATTATGATAGATCATCTTGTAACTGCACATTATCATACTTTATGACATGTGAGGGGTCGGGTGTAACACCATAATTTCCTAGCTTATCTTATGCTATTCTCATGCTTCACATCATGCATTCTATGAAGGAGCAAGGAAAAAGGACATAAAATAATGAATTTCTTAGCGTTGCGCTATGTATAAATTTTTTTTTGGAGTCCTGTGGGCCATATGGACTCATGTATCACATTCTCATATTTAACCACATGAATATAACTCATTTGCATCATAAAATGTGACCCAAAACTCATGGACCTCAAAGGAAAGCTTAGAATATTCATACATATTTTCGGCCAGAATTTGACTCTTTTCTGACCAAACTTTGGAAATTCATAACTAATTTTAGAAAAATTAAAATCATACATTCTTGGTCATTCTGAAAAGCTACAGATGTCTAATTCGTACTAAAAATATGTCCAAACTATAACATCCATTACAAAGGATTTTTAACATTTGAAAAGGTCCAAAGGTCAAGCTATCCACTGGTTCTGTCACAGATTATTGCAATAAACTTTGAAAATGTCCAATTAATTCCACAAGAATCCAATCCATGAAAATGATACCAATCTGGAAAAATAAGATGTTATCTAGAGGGGAAAAATAACTCCAGACCAGCTTAGGCATGGCCAGACCTCAAAATTCAATAGAACAGTAACTGAGGTCAGGTGAAGCTCCTGATACTGGACAGAATCTTTAAAAATTCATATCTCACTCTTTAGACCTCCAAATGAGGTGCTTCTAGTTGGCACAAGTCATTGTGAATATCTATTTTTTTGTGTAAAATTTTGTGTCAATTAGACATCATTTGGGCCCTATGTGATAAATTTCATTTTCGAACCAATATGAACAGTGACATGACCAAAAGCCAAAAATTTGCCAACTTTGGAAATTCATCAAATATTCTATAGACCTCCAAAAATTCTATTCTTTAGCTTCCCAAAAAGCATTAAAAAATTTATAATTACATGTCAAATGTCAGATCAAGAAGAGCTCATTTGGATAAAAAGTGATATATGGTTCTAAATTGGTCAATTTTGGCTCCATAAGGGATACCAAAATGTCCAAAAGGCTTTCCTTGGGGTTTGGCACCTCTTGGACAAGTCTAAAAGCATAATTAAGACTTGTGTAAGCTGTCCAAATGGTCCCAAACTCTATTCCTCTCATTTTGGCTATGCCACATACAATTATGCACATACTTCCATAATGAAAACTTGCCACTACATAACCAAAATATGCGTATTCATACATACAACTTTAACTCTCATTCATGCATCACTTATTAACATAGTTATACATGTTCAAGAGGTCATAGGTCATATACAATCATAGATGACAACATTTGCCACCTTGATGGCCTTAAAGAAGCAAATTTCATACATTTCAGTGTCATACTCTCATCTCTCAAGTAGTTGGCTTCCATCTCCTTGCTCTTTTGGTCCACCTAGCATGTTAGAACATTGGAGAGGAGGGGATGAGATTCAAAGAATCCCAATAGCTCATCTCCCATTCAATCATACATAATGGATGCAAGCAAGTCTCATAAATGCATGTATGGTCATGTTGACATGTGCAAACATTCAAGAAGCATTTTCATCATTTGAGAATATCATACATAGCATACAAAGGCTTGCCAAGCAAGTAGATTGGCCTCACCCAATGTCTTGTGGATATTAAACTTGCCTCACCCATTGTTTAAGGGATTCTTGGACTCAACCATACTCTTAGGAGCCCATCTTGCTTTTGGGAGACTCTTTGCTTTATCTCAACCAATCTCAAGGGTTTTTGGCTCACCCTCACCATGGCTAAGGGTTCTTGGCCTCACCACACTCATGCAAACCCAAGCACACATCATAACATCATTTAGAAACATAATATGTCATTATGAAATCATGGCATATAAAATCATGCTATCATACTTTTCATGGCTTGAAAATACACACACACATTCTAAGACAAGCTAAGCACACATCTATGCATGAGAGAAGGTGGAGAGAGCTACCTTGTATACAATCACACACTTTTCTTCTTAAATCTCCCTCCCTTGCTTCGGCCACACACACACACAAGTGTAGGAATGGTTTCTCTTAGCCTAAACACAATTTATGGAAGCCAATTAGGTTCATGGAATTAATTCTAAGGCCACACACTTGCTTGAACTTTAGCTTAATCTATAGCCTCATTATGATCCATAATTGCACCTAATGAAGCAACACCCCTCAAATAAATTCTAGGCTCCATTCTTTCCTTTCAAATATGATTCTTGACTCCTTTTAAGCCTCTTGGAGTCATCACACAATTAAAACCAAGAGTCTAACTACATGTTGCTTCTTTAGGTCATAATATGGAACATAAAGCACTAATTCACGTTCTATGAGTTCTAAATTTTTTCCAAGGCCTCCCCTCATTTTCATTCATCATATATGACTCAAGAATGGATTTAGAAAAATTTAAAACTCTCCCTAGCTATGCTATCTCCCTTAGATCGAGACAATGGAGGTTTTTGCTCTCCATGGACCTTACTTTGTTTTCTCAAGGGGAGATGCATGTGGGGAGCCTCTTAGAGATCTCAGAAACTCATTTAAACTCTTTTTTAAGCCTAGGAATCATCATACAAAATCATATTTTACAAGGTGCGATTGAAACTCTAGAACTTGCATCTTGAAATCTAATAGTTTTTTGTTAATTCTCTTTGCATATTCTTAATCTCCATACCCTTTTTCCTTAGATTCACCCTTGGTTCTGCCTAAAAATCAAGTCCTCTTAGGGTTTTCTCATGTTAGGCGAAATGGAGAAGGAGGGAACCAAAGATGACAACCATAAGAAGAGAAATTACCTTGTTTTCTTGTTTTTTCTCACTTGAATCTTGTGTTCTTTGAGCTCCTCTATTCAAATCCAAAATTTTCCCTCAATTTCTCTTCTAAAATAGATCCATATACTTCATTATAATCATAGGAAATAAAGGAGAATAAAGGAGAAGAGGTTTGGAATAGAAAGAGCATGAAAAACTACTAAATTTTCATACCTTAAGCCTTTGATTTCTCCTCCTCTTTGCCTCCTATAACATCCGGTCCCTCTGTAAACGTGAGAAACGTAGTGTTCAGTTTCTCCGTAAATGTTAGAAATGAGCTAAATATAAAAGGAAGTCCTCGAAATAGAAGGAATTGAAGTCAACTAAAATTATGATAAAATTTTAAATCAAGAAAAATGAGGATTTAAGCCCTGAGTTGCCCAGAAATCAAGGCTAGAGTGATTCAAAAAATTTGCCAAAAGGCCAATGGTATTTTCATAAATATGGGCACTTTTTGAAAAACTCACAGGAGGGCTTTTTAAATGAAATTTTTGAGTTCTCCAGGGTTCTCAGAGGCCCTAAAAATCATGGGAAGCCCCGAGATAGTTAAAGCCCCTCCGGTATATGTTTTCCAATAGTGGTGAGCCCGCACTTTGACTAGATCATTCGGGAAAGGTTTAGCTCCAAATTGAGTGATTCCAAAAGTATTTTATAAGATTGAGGACCTAAATTTTATAATAGAAAAGACGGTTCTCAAATTTCAAGGGATATAAACAGAATTTTTCAAAACAAATTCTTCCCCATTCTCCCTTTATAAATGGCATCCTTTCCTCTCTCCTTTTTGGTCGACTTATTGCTTCATTCAAACCAAGGAGAAGAGCTGCCAAGAGAGACGCACAAGAAGGGTAAGGAAGAAGGGAGAAAAAGCTAAAGAAAGGTGAGAGTTTCTTAGGAATTTCATGCTTCTTCTTCTTCTTCAAACCTTATTCCTCTTCTCTTAAGCTCTCTTCCCATGGTTTTGGAGAGTAATATGGTTCTATTTTGGCCTTGAACCAGAGGAGAAAATTTAGAAAATCAAAGATGAAGTTAAGGACAGGAGAAACACTCTTGAAAAAGGCTTGAATCCAAGGTAGCTTCCAGTTCTTCTTGCTTTTCCTTTTTCCTACCTTTGATGCTATGGTTCGGCCACCTTGAGAGCTAAGGGGGGGGGAGGAAGTTTTTGACTTAGAGAAAGCATGAAATTGATGAATAAGGCTATGGGAACTTAGAATATGCCAAGAAATGGGAAGAAAAGCAAGTAAAATTCAAGTGAGGAAAGTGAAGAAGTCTTAAACACATTGTAAAAACTGATTTGATTCATGCATTTCCTAGGATATGTGAGTGTTTGTTTGAGTTCCTAAGACCCATAGGAAGCCTCCCAAGTGGCTCTCCCATCAAGGAAAAATTGAAAACTCCTTGAACCCCAAATGCTTCGATAATGTCGGCCTAGGACAGATTGAGGGGTTAGAGAGTGTTTTAATTTATTCTAGCCTTAGTTTTGGGACTTCATATGATGATAGAAGGTGGGAGGAACCCTTGGGAAGAATTTAGAAGCCATAGATAGTGAGATGGAGGTATAGACTCCATAATGTAACATAATGAAGCAACTCTTAGCTAGGCTCCTTAAAATAATTGTGTGATGACTCCAAGGGGTCTAAATGGAGTCAAGAATCATAGATTAAAAGAGAGAAGGGAGCCAAGATCATGAATTTTTGTAGTTGTTTCATTAAGTGCCTTATGAAAGCATAATGGAGCCATAAACCAAAGTAGCATCATATAAAGTGTGTATAATGCCAAGGCTTGTTTCCATGAGTAATTCATGTTTCTTTTGGTGTGTCTAGGTCAAGAGAAATGATCTCCACCTTCTTAGGTGTGTGAGATCAAGGGAGAGGACTCAGAGCTTAAGGAAAAAGTGTGTAATTGCTTCCAAGGTAGCTCTCTCTGCCTTCTCTCATACATAGATGTATGCTTAGCTTATCTTAGAATGTGTGTGTGTGTATTTTCAAGCTATAAAAAGTATGCTAGCATGAATTCATATGCCATGGTTTTATGATGACATATTATGTTTTATGTGATGTTTATGATGTGTGCTTGAGTTTGCTTGAGTATGGTGAGGCCAAGAACCCTTAAGATTGGTTAAGACAAAGCAAAGAGTCTCCCAAAAGCAAGATGGACTCCCAAGAGCATGGTTGAGTACAAGAATGTCTTAAAGAATGGGTGAGGCAAGTCCAATATCCACAAGAAATTGGGTGAGTCTAATCCACTTTCTTGGTAAGCCTTTGTATGCTATAAATGACTTTCTCAAATGATGAAAATATCTCTTGAATGTTTGCACATGTCAACATGGCCATACATGCATTTATGAGACTTGTTTGCATCCATTATGTATGATTGAATGAGAGATGAGCTATTGGGATTCTTTAAATCTCATCCCTCCTCTTTAATGATCTCACATGCTAGGTGGACCAAGTGGACATGGTCATGGGAGCCAACAACATTGAAGAGAGAAGATTGACAACCATATGCCTAGCATTTACCTTTTTGGAACCATAATGATGCTTCATGATGTATATTATCGTTGTAAATGGTCTATAACCCTTGAGACATGTATAATTATTATATTATATGATGTAGGAATAAAAGAATATGTTATGTGAATGATGGAATATAAATTGAGTATATTATGACATTATAGCTTCATGAATGGCTTCATGGAAATATGCATAAGTGTGGATGAAAAGGGAAAAATGAGATACATGAGGTTTGGAACCATTTAGCCAGCTCACATAAGTCCTAAATGTGCTTTTAAACTTGCCCAAAAGGTACAGGCCAAGGGAAAACCATTTGGTCACTTTGGTACCCTAGATGGAGCTAAAAATGACCATAATGGAGGCCTACGTCACTTTTTAGTCAAATGAGCTCTTTTTTATCTGAGATTTAGTATGAAACTATAGTTTGTTAAGAAGTTTTTGGGAAGCTAAAGAACATAATTTTCGGAGGTCTAGAGAATATTTGATGAATTTTCAATGTTAGGATTTTCTATTGATTCTGGTATGTGCACTGTTCACATTGGCAGATTTGTATTCTGTGGCAAATGGTGTCCGATTCTTATAAAATTTTTAAGGCATAAACTAGAGGTCATAATTTTTCTGTGGCCACCGAGATCACCTCATTTGGAGGTTTGAGCAAAGATTTATGCATTTTTGAAGTTGGCTGTCAGTAGTAGTGGAGCCCTAGGAGTCCAGTCACTATTCTATAGATTTGCAATAGCTAAACGTATTTGTTTCATTCTGTAATTATTTTTAGCATAAATTTAACATTTGTAGATTTCCATAATGACTGAATTTGTATGGTTTTGATTTTTATAGAATTAGTTATGAGTTTTAGAAATTTGTATCAGTAATTTGAAACTTGCTACCCAGGCAACAACAACCTCAGTGACTTTTCAAATGTCAAACGTCTTCCCCTGAATGATTCATGAACTAAAATTATTTTTACCATGGGGTAGACATCTATATATTTCTAGAATGGTAAAGCTTGTTGGATTTTTATTTTTTTGGATTTAGTTATGAATTTCTGAAGTTGTGACAGAAAAACTGAAATTCTGACTATGGCAAATCCGTGGGAATTAATGTGTTTCACCCACTTGTATGTGTTCCAAGCCACTTTCTTGAATGGTTTTGAGTTGTAATAGAGTAGTTAAATAGGAGAATATGATACATGAGTTATATGGTCCATGTGCCATAGAATGAAATTTTCGTATGCTACACAATGCAAAGAAATGAAATTTTTAATCCCCCTTTTTCTTGCCGTTTCATGGAATCTATGAATGTCTTACATGGGAATGTTGTGAAATGAGATAGAAAAATATGGTGTTACACCTCCCTTTTATGTCCCACTCTCCCTAGGGTTTTTCTCTAGTTTTGGGCAGAACTTGGTCGTGCAACATGAAGTGAGAAGAAGGGTGCATCATATATATAGGTGGGAGGAGGTTACACTTTTCAAAAATTCTCATTTTGCCCTTCATTTTTGATATTTTTGTTTCTCCTTCATTTTAGCTCCTTTTTTAGAACTGTCTTTTTCATTATGAAATTTAGATTTCCAATTTAGTAAAATGCCTTTGGAATCACTCAATTCAGAGCTAAAACCTTCCCGAATGAATCCGTCAAAGTTTGGGTACATCGACATTGAAAAATGTCCACCGGAGGGGTTTTAGCTGTGCTAGGACTTTCCATGATTTTTAGGGCCTCTAAAAACCCTTAAAAACTCAAAAATTTCATTAAAAAAGCCCTCCTGTGTGAATTCTAAAATGTACTCAAAATTACAAAAATGCTATTACGTTTCGTAAGTTTTTCGTAAGAAATTGTTTCTTCATTCTAGCTCTATTTTTCTTTCTATCTGAGCCTGAGATTCTCATTTTTAGGAGTTTAAAATACTTTCCAAATTTTTTGGGATCTTAACTACATTGTCTTGGGAGACTTCCTTTTGTATCCAGTGAATTTTATTCATTGACAAAGAAACCGTACGTTATGTTTCTCATGTTTTCTTTCATTTACAGAGAATCGGATGTTACATTTCTCCCCCCTTAAATAAATTTCATCCTTAAAATTTGGGATATGCTTTTCTCTTACTCTTTTCATTTCTGGCTAACTGCTCTTTTCTTTTCCTTTTTCCTGGCTCTATACCTTTTCTTAGCGATTTCATGCTTTTGAATTTTCTCTCAGCCAGGGAACTTTTATTACTAGCTCTTAATAAGGGTTCTATTGCTATAAAATACTAGCTAGTTCTTTCTCATAAGGGAAAGAAATTTCTAACTTTAGAGGCCTATCCTGGGAGAGCTTACTAATCATATCGGGTTAATGTTAACCCGTTCACAGGATTAATGTTTCTTTCAGTGGACTCATTCACACATCTAGGGAGGTAACTCATTTCATATCCCATCTCCTGTATTCTCTCTCAATGGCTTCTAATAACGTCTCATCATCTTTTCTCATCATCACTACTTGTCTCTGCATTAAGCAGGACATCTCGGAATAGCCTGAGTATGACTACCAGGAAGAATTAGGCCTTACATACTCTCTTTAGCAAGTCTCTTCCTATTAACGAGATCATTTCTCATCGTTTATATCTAGGACTTGCCACTGACCCTGGCGAGCTATCATATCTCATCAAACTCTAGTCGTCAGATCACTCAACTCTGCTCAAGCTACTCTAGAGGCTACTCTTTCCCAGTGTCCACTAACTACACTAAGACCAGCATACAACTTACTTATCATGAACAAAGCCACAAACTATCTTCACACACCCAAAATGTTTTATACAAGGTTCTACCTATTCATTCTAGCCTTTACATAGCCCTAATGCTACATCCTCAAGCCAAATCCAATCTGAGAGAGCCTAGAACTTTGCTTTGATACCAATAAATGTAACACCATAATTTCTTAACTTATCTTATGCCATTCTCATGCTTCACATCATGCATTCCATGAAGGAGCAAGGAGAAAGGACATAAAATAATGAATTTCTTAGCATTGCGCTATGCATATTTGCTTTGAAAATACATCCGTTTTCGTCTTTTGACAAAAATCAAACGTTACAATATCATACCTTTCTTAAAAGCTCCTTAGATGTAGATTCTTGTGGTATATTTGGTTTCCTAAAATTGCCTTTTTTACTCAAGGTGATAGCCACAATTTTCACCTTTTTAAGAAACCAAATCTACCATAAGAAAGAGCATAAAGAAACGAAGATGTTTCATAACTATTACATAGCAAAATTTTGCATGTTTCCTTACTTATTTTGCCTTTCTTTTTCTTCTCTCTCCTCCCTCTTTTCATGCCCTCATGGTTGAGCATTTGGAGCTACAAAAGGTTTGTTACATATAAGAGAATGGAGGTGGCATAACACTTATATAAAAGTTAGGTTTTATAACTTTTTCAAAAATGACCACTATGTTCCTACACTTTAATTCATTCACTTGAACTCATTTCTTAGTTTTTTTAGAAACTAACTGCTCCATGCTAAATTTTAAACTCTCTTCTTTATTAAAAATATCTATTTAGAGGTTTCAGAGACTTAAAATAGTCTAAAAAAATATAGTCTGAAAGATTGTCATCAATAATCTTAATTTGTACACTGTCAAGGATTTGATTGAACAGACTTCATCTGGTTAATCTCCTAGCCTTATTTTATCATATTATGGTGACAAATATAGTTTCTCATGTTAATTCTTATGTTATTTATATCCTTGATTTTTCCTACTTTACAATTAGACTGGTCCCTTTTTCTTCTGTTTGCTTTTTTTCTCTTTTAGCCTTTTCCTTTTATTTTGATTACACCTCTAGTTCCTCTTTGTCATCCTTTTGAATTCACCTTTAATATCTTGGATTTTATAGAAATTAGTGGTTATGACAAATTGCATATAATGAGAATTGTAGTTTTGGTTACTTAAATTAGATATAAACTTTGCTATTACTTAAGTGTATACTAAGGCCTTCTAATAGTTCAACTCAAGCCTAGAGTTGCAAGTATAACTAAGCAACATATCAATGCCACATTGTATTAAGATATCCTAATTTCAACTCTAATTAAACTCATACTTACCCATTTTCAAGTCTCTTAAATCCTCAAGCTTTTAAAGCCCAAGAGTAAGCTTCAAAATTCAAATTTCAAACCATTAAAATTTAGCCAAAGAAAAGAAATGGCAATATAGAATTAATTCCAATCCAAGCCCTAAAGCCATGATTCAATTTAAGAAGATTACTCACCAATTGAAGGCTTGGCTTCTCCAAACTCTATTCAAAATTCACAAAGTTAGATCACACCCCATCATAATTTGTAAGCTTCAACCACAACACAAATATAGTAACTAGAAAGCTTAAATTCCATTTAAAGTACAAATATAGATTAAGATAGTGGAAGATTTACCATTATGCACTAATTTTTTATGCCTTTTTCTTTTCCTCCTTACCCAAGTCGAAAGCCTTAAAGTTTAACAACCTTAAATTAGAAATTATTTATCCTAAATGAAAAAAAATAATTGGATGGGATTATAAAATAAAGAAAGAAAACAACTCTTTTTTTCTTGAACTCACCTCAGCTGAAATTGCTTCTTTCATCTTTGTGGAAGAGCTTGAAGGTCTTCAATTGATGTTCTCTCTTCCCTTTCTAAATACGATGTCTCTTTCTTACTTTCTTATCATGAGTTCCAAAATGGAAATAGGTTAGGATGTGTTAAAGGGTTATTGGGTTTTGTTTTTAGACTGATGAATGCTAAGCTGGCTAATAAAGAAAATAGGTTGGGTGTTCTAGTTGGGCTTTCTTTAATTCCTTATATTTAGGTATTTCAAATGCCACCAAGCTAAATTCCTTAAGGAAATTTAATCCAAATAATAATTTTTTTCCAAAAATGCTCACACTTAACTTTTTTTAGATTTCCTTCATGTTCGCTATAACACCTTAGCTAACTAGCTCTTCTTTTAGCTATTATGGTTCATTAGCAAGTCCATTTACTCATGCAAGTAAGTACTATATCCAAAAATTTCAAAATACATTCATTTATTTTTCCATAATTCCATGTCCTTCTAATTTTAGTGGATAATCCTTTGGTAATCCTTTATCACCATTTATCTTATCAATTAAAACCTGAGAAATTTTACATTACATTTTGTGAAAAATCTAGCAGAGTTTCCTCTTATAAACATTTCTATCTAGACCAATTAAATCGTCGCATTTTAGCCTAGAACTTACAGATAGGGAAAATACAAAAATCATAAGTATCAAATAAAAGTAACTAAGTACTCAAGCTTTATCAAATACTAAATAACTTAAACTAACATTACATCACTAATAACAAAGTACTAGATCCATATTATACATTGCTGATATGTCAACTCATCATGATGATACAAAAAAGAAATTCAAATACATGTATGATCCAAGGTTTTCTATTTTTAAATATCATTTTGCTTCATTTCCTTTTCAATTAGTGGTACTTCTACCTGGCACTGGTTAGCTGGAAAAATAGAAATAAGGGTGAGATTCAAGAGAATCTTAATAGTTATACTCTAATCACCAATATATGCATGAGACAGTTAAGCAAGAATAATGCAAGTACACATGGTCATACAATCATAACATAGAAACTAACATAAATGTTTTACATGCTTCCAACATGCTCCATCATGGCCATGAATTTATCTTAGCCTAGGCTTTTTCTCTTGGGCTTGGGAGAATTATTGCATTCATTCTCATTACCCCTCTTTGTTTTTAAGTCTCAACTTATTAAACATAACATGCAAAATATGACATATAATTGATGCAAGACATTATAGAATATACTATGAGAACAACTAATACAATACAATGTATATCAAGCTCAAGCAAATCTACATGCAACTAAGTAGGGAAGAGTAAGTTAACTTGTATAGGTGAAAGGAAGCCAATAAAATCTCTAACCTTTCTACTCTTTTTCTTGGTCCTTTTCCTTTTATTTTTCCTTTTCTACTCTACACCTATATTAGGATTGAGTCTCACTAGTCCTAAGATATAACATGAACATAACATCCTCATCTTAAACTTATAACAACTTCTCATAAACTTCTTTGACTTTTAATTCTGCATTAGGCCACTTAAAGTGCACTTAAAACCCTCTTTTACATACATTCAAGGTTTTTGCATATTAGGTGACAATTACATCATCTAAAATACTTAATTTTTACCATATTTGAGGGCCTAAACTTATGAAACCCCTTGTTGGATTATAACTCCCCATAATTACTATTTACTTAGGCTTAAGATTGGGAACTTTACTTAGCATGGTTCCTAAGCAATCCAAAGCCCCCTAATCCATAATTCAGGCCACCAAAGTTCACATGTTACTATTTATATGGTCATTGGCACTATTTATTTGGTATTTTCACTTTTTGACATATTAGAGCTCATTGTGTAATTTTGAGTCTTAAGGGATAACTTCTAAAATTCAACCTCTAGACTTCAACATTTCATTATATATAATCTATATAACCCTATTAGGACTCATTAAAAACATCATAAACTTGCTCAAACAAAACTAATACCAAATGTTCTCATATTGCCCTTTCTTGAACCCTAAAAATTCATCTTCCAAAATATAGCTTCTAAATTCAATCTAATGCTTCTGTTAGTGTTCTTATATCATTTTAAGACTATCCTTATCCTTAGAATCAATCGAACAACTTCCTAGACCCTTCAATTCCTATATGGCCAAATATGTGCACTAAAAACCCTAACATAGAAATTTAATAGATTCATTCAATTTTAGGCTTAGATTCTTATTACTTGCATCATAAAACATCTAAACACACTAATTAGGAGTTAAAAACAACATGGTTTCCCCCTCTTCCATGCTTGGCTGAACTTACACATATAATGGTCTAACTTGTTATTTTTAAGGATTCAATGGAAATAAATGTTAGATATGAAATGTTTGCATACTAAAACCCTTGAATTCATCAAGAACATAGGAAGAAAAACTTCCCTCCTCACTTTCTCTCTCTTGGTTGAACCATAAAAGGCCAAGGAATACAAAAATTTTAAGTGTTTTAGCTAGAAACTTATCTCAATGCAGAGTACTTTTCGCGTTGATTAATTTTCACCGAATAATTTCTTGAAAAGAGTTTCTTTTTGTGTTGGGTCAAATTCAAATTTTAAACTTTCATGAAAAGAAAACCACCATTAGAAAGCTCTCAGAGAGTAGATTAATCTTTCTAATTGGTGCGAGGTAAAACAAGATCATTTACTTACCTAAATTAGGGCTTGAAATCTCTCTCTCTCTCCTCCTTTTCTCAAGATGCCATTAATGGCTTCCTTGGCTGAAAATATAAGGGTGAAGAAGATGATAGGGCGTGGCTTACTTAAGAAGTCTTATTTTATAATTTTTTAAAATGGCCATTTTGCCCTTGTTTGTAAATTCACACCATTCGAACTCATTTTTTAGTCTTTTCAATATCTAACTATACCCAACAATTTTGAGTGCTCTTTCACATAAAAACCTTATTTTTGGGCTTTAGATGGTTTAAATGATTGGAAAATAGCTCTGCTTATGGTCATAGCACTGTCTATCTCATTTTGCATTTCATAAGTGTTTTAACTAATTCTAACAATCTCTATAGTTTTCAAGCCCTCTAAAAACACTAGTGAGCTTAATTTTAATATTTAAAACTCTTTTTCTTAAATTTCTAAAATTTTGCTGAAAATTACAATTTTGCCACTGATGTAACCTTTTACTCTATTTAGCCATTTTAGCTTTGTTTTTGCTCTGTAAGTGACTTTATAACCCATTTCTTGATATTCTAATTAATATTCTATCATTTTTTATCTTTAATTTATTTTACTTTAGGGTCCTCTTTTTTTAACATACTGGTTCCAGTTCAGTTAAAAAGCTAAATATTACACTCATAATTTAATTAGGCAAATTATAATTGAAATTAATTTATCTAAAATCCCAATTTATTAATTAAAATTCCTTTTATCTTTGATATGTACCACATAATTATTGGGCATGACATCAATAACCAACAACACACTCACAATATATATATATATATTAAGAATTTAGAACCAGTAGAAAATACAAACATAGTATGCATGATATGTGAAATATGACAATAGATATAGACACAATCAACAATACTATTAGTAGCCATGTAAAAAGAAAAGGTGCCTTTTAGCTTTAGTCTCCACTAATATGGATATAATTCCTTACAAGGTGCCTATGGGCTTTTGTCTCTCTTCCATCACACATGCTAGGGAGGTGCTTGTAGGCTTCCAACTCCCTTCCATAATTACAATACGTATACCCACAACATATCTCAGTCACAGCAACAAATTCACAATCTCATCAATTCAATATAATGTATATTAATTTAATTCCAAAGCACATACAAAGAGAATTGTAGTTCTAGTTACCTAACTCAATTTAGGCTTTTAACTCCATTAATTAGTCTTTAATTCTTCAAGCAAGGTAATAAGGCCTAATTGCTAAACATCAACCACAATCATGTCAATATAATCATACTAAAATACTCTAGTTAAACTTAGTCACAACTCCAACCAAAAGTGGCATCTTACCTAATTTCAAGGCTTTAAGCTTTCAAACCATTTAATGCTAATCTTGTATCATGGTCATAACTAGAAAATGCTATCATAACCAAACATTAAAATTTCCATTTGTTCTTTTTTATAGTTTAGCCAAAACTATAAGATTTTTAAGACTTATATCCATTCACACAAATCAAAATTTAAGAGAAGAAAAGGTTGGGAAATTACATAATTTCAAAGTCTAATTTTTCTCAAGCCACTAATGTCAATTTCCAAAGCTTAAAACTCCTAAATTCCTTCCTTAAAATTTTGCACAGTGAAGAGTCGAAATAGAACTATTCATCTCTTAATAATTTCATTAGCAACAAGATATGGTGAAGAAGAAATTTACTTACCACTTGGTTTTTTTTTCCTTCTTTTTCATTTTCTTCCTCACATTTAGCCCCAACTTTCAAGTTCTTTTAACCTCAAACCAAAAAAACCTTAACCAACTTAAAATCTATTTGGACCAAATTGTAGCTTATGAGGAGTAAAAGAAGTTTTCCTTCACTTATCTTGGTTAAAAATCATAAAATTCCCTTCATGCAAGCTCCAAAACATTGCCACCTATGGAGTTTCCCTTTCCCACATTGTATCTCTCTTTTTTCTTTCTCTAGACATTATTTTTTTTGCTTCAAAATGATGAAGATAAGTGTTTTAATTAGTTGTGCTACTAAGTGCTACATTTTAGGCTAAAGAGGAGTGGGCTTGGGGTGTTTTAATGGGTTCTTCCTTAATTCACATGCTTTTGGTATTTCTAAGGGTATTTAATTTAATTCTTAAAGGTATTTGCATCCAAATAACTTTCCCTTAATACCAATTGTTAAATCCTCAAATTTCATTCATCACTTATGAGTTAATTAAGCAAATTATAATTAAAGACTATTTACTTAATTATTAATTAATTGAATAAAGCTCCTAATTAGTTCATTCTTCTAATAACTTTCCTTGAAAAATTCCCCTTTAATTTAACTTCCTAGTTTTCTTATTTTAACTCCTATTTCTCTAAAACTCCCACTAACTAATTTCTAGGATGTAATAGTAACAGTCCCATATCACTTATTTCATATCTTCTCGTCATATCTTTCTTGAATTCAACAATCATCTTCTAATTTTTCTAGTAAAAATTAAATCATCAACAAATTGCAATAATGAAAATAAATGCACCTTGTATCTTCACACAGAGAGTAGGCTCACTCTCACTCATAACAAATCCATTATAAACAAAATAGCTGCCATTGCTATACCAATGGCATAGAGCTTGCTTTAACGTGCAACAAGACTTTTTAATTGAATTGGAATTGGTATGTAAATGAAAGAAGACCTTAAAGTAAAATGAATTAAGGTCAATTAAGGGTAGAATATTAATTGGAACATCAAAAAATAGGGTTATGAAATCATATATAAAACAAAAATGGAGTCAAAGTGGCTAAACATATTAAAATTGTGCATCAGTGGCAAAATTGTAATTTTGAACAAAATTTTAGAAACTCAAAGGAAAGAGTTTTAAATGCCAAAATTAAACTTACTAAGGTTTTCAGAGATCCTGAAAACCAGGAACAGTGAAAATTAGTTAAAATCTTTATGGTACGTAAAATGACATAAACAGTGCTATGACTATAAGTAAAGCTATTTTTCACTATTTTAATCCATCTAAATCTCAAAAATAATGTTTTTATGTGAAAGAGAACTTAAAATTGTGTAGAGAGTAGTTAGATATTGGAAAACCTAAAATATGAGTATGAGCAAAATGAATTTGTAACTAGAGGCAAAATAGTCAATTTAAAAATATTATAAAATGAAGCTTCTTAAGCAAGCGACATCCTATTTTCTTCTTCAACCTTCCATTTTGATATTTTGAAGCCACTAATGGCATTTTGAAGAAGGGAAGAGAGATAGATAGAATTCAAGCCTCGTTTTAAGTAAGTAAACGGCTTTGTTTCACCTCGCACTAGTTAAGAAGATTAATCCACTCTCTAAGGGCTTTCTAATGGCGGTTTTCTTTTCATGAAAAGTTGAAGTCTAGATCTAGCCCAACATAAAAAAAAAAAAGCTTTTTTCAAGAAACTATTTAGTGGAAATTAGTCTACGCGAAGAATACTCTACATTGAGGTAAGTTTCTAGCTAAAACACTTGGAAAATTGTGCGTTTCTTGGCCTTAAATAGTTTGGCCTTGAGAAAGAAAATAGGAAGGGAATTTTTCCTAAGGCAAGGATTCTATATCCAACATTTGTTTCTATTGAATCCTTGAAAATAGTAAGTTAGACTATAATATGTATGATTTTGGCCAAGGCATGGAGGAGGGAGGAACCATGTTGTTTTCAACTCTAGTTTGTGTATTTAGATGTTTTATGATGCAAGGAATAAGAATTTAGCCTAGAATTGATTGAAACCATAAAATCTCCAAGTTAGGGTTTTTATGGTGCCTTGTCCATGAAGGAATTAAAGGGCCTAAGAAGTTGTTCAAGTGATTTTAGGGGTATGGATAGTCTTAAAATGATGTAAGAACAATAATGGAAGCATTAGATTTGAATTTAGAAGCTACATTTTGGAAGTTGAATATTTAGGGTTCAAGAAAGGGCAATATATGACCAATTGGTGTTAGGTTTATTTGAGCAAGGTTGTGATGCCTCTAATGAATCCTAATAGAGTAATATATACTATAAATGATGAAATTTTGAAGCCTAGAAGTTGAATTTCATAAGTTACCCCTTGAGGTTTAAGGTTACATAATGAGTTCTAATATCTCAAAAGGTGAAAATACTAAATGAATAATATCAATGACCATATGAATAGTAAGTATGGAATTATGGCTTGAATTATGAATTCTAGAAGCATAATTTTGCCTAGGATCCATGTTTAGTGAAATCCCTAACCTAAAGCTTAAGTGAAAGTCTAATTATGGGAAGTTAAAACCGAAAAAGAATTTCATAAGCTCATCCAAACACTCAATCTAGCTTAGGAATTCTTGTATCAAAACAAAATTTTAAAGGAACACTTGAAACCTTAACTTTTCTATCTTGAATTCTAATGTAATGTTGCTTCTTTTACATATTCTTGTTTTTTTCCCTCATTTTCCTAAGATTCATCATTGGTTTAGCTAGAAATCCAACCCCTCTTGGCTAGTCTTACATAGGGCAAAACATGCACAAGAGGAGGAACAAGGAAGATCAAGTATAAAGATGGCAAAACACCTAGTTTATTGGTTTCCTTTACTTGTTTTTTCACCTTGCTTGGCTTCTTCTCCTTGAATTTGAAAATCTCTCCTCTATTCTACCCTTAAAATAGATCCAAAAATCTCACTAAATGCATAGGAAGAGAGGAGGAAAGGAGAGGAAGAAGTTTACTAAAGGAAGAATAAGAATTTTCATGAATTTCTCACCTTTTCTTAGCTTTTCTCCTCCTCTTTTCCCTTTGTTCTTGTGCGCCTCCCTCTCTTAAGTTTTCTCTAATTTTTGGACAAAAATAAAGTGAATGAAGAAAGGAGAAGAATGGGCGTGACACTTATAGAAAGTTCAAGCAATAATTTGCTTTAAAAATTTCAATTATGTCCCTTAATCTTAGCATTTTTGTATCTGGCTCGTTTTAGCTCCTTTTTGAAAATTGTATTTTTCATCATAAAATTTAGGTCCTCAATCTTATAAAATGCTTTTAGAATCACTCGAATTGAAGCTAAAACCTTCTCGAACGAAAGGGTCAAAGTTCAGGTCAACCGACGTTAGAAAACGTATACCATAAGGGTTTTAACTGTCTCGGGGCTTCTCATAATTTTCAGGGCCTCTGAGAACCTTGGAGAATTCAAATTTGCCATTTAAAAATCTCTCCTATGAAAATTATAAAATTTACCCAAAATTACAAAAAATGCCATTACATTTTGTAACTATTTCGTTAATTTCTATCTGGCCATTTTAACCTCTGTTTCAAGGTACCTATGGCCTTCTAAATTCATTATTTAAAGTCTAGATTATTATTCTAAATCTTCTGGACTTTAATCAATTCGTTTCAGAGGACTTACTTTGAAAATGTATCCGTTTCCGTCATTTTAACGAAAATCGGACATTACAACATCTAATTTACGTAAATTGGAATTATGTAGTTAAAGTTATGAATTTTTTAAATTTGGCCCATATTATGTCAAAGGAGACCAAATTTGGATATATAACTCCCTTATGCAATTAAGTCTTATACAATGATCATGTGGGTTGAAACAAATGTATCTATGAAGTTTATGAATTAAAATGGCAAGAAAATCTAATTTGGAACCTTAGATGCTCATTTGTTATAGAAAAAGGAAAAAAACCACCGTAAAAAATTTTGCTATGATTGTTTTTTTATTACCTTGGAAAGGAAATGATATGAATTTAGTTATATGAAGTCTGTTATGACAGAAATGATTGAAAAGTTGATTGATTCACATTGCAAAAGTCATAAGAAATGTAAGTATTTTAATTAATTAAATTGTTTATTAAAAATTTTATATTTATGGTTGAAATATTGCTTTGAAACTTTGCTAGCTATTGAGATTTTTATTTCATCTACGCTTTTCTATATTTTGCATTTCCAAGTTAGAGGTCAAAGGTTAGATAATAGCATAAGAAGGATTTATAATGAGTATCTTAGTTGAATTTTATTAGTAAAGTTGATGTAATAGCAGTATTTTGAATTATGATTTAATAAAATGATGTTATACAATATTCTAGTTTATTTCAATATGGATTTACTTTTTATGGATTATGTTGGATAATTACTTTAGAGATTATGAAAAAAATTTAAATTATGGATATTTGGATTATTAATCTAGTTCAAGTTTTATTTTGGAATATTATTATGGTTTTTAATTTTTGCAAATGTATGTAATTGAAAATTTTTAGATATTATTGTATAAATTAGGTATTTAGAATATATGTATTATAGAACCAATCTACACTCTTAGAGATTAATATAAAACTTGTAATATGCTTTAAAGACTAAAGTAAAGTTTTGACTTATATTAAAATAAAAAGAATTTTTTTAAATTAATATATTCAATTTTTTTTATATTTATATAAATAATTGAACCAAGTGAATGAGGAAAATTATATTCGTTACAAAAATGACATAAGTTAAAACGAATTTATTATTGTACATGGCGGTTCAATTTATCTTTAAGGGTAGACGAGAATAGCAGGATGGAGAAAGATATAATGTCTAGACTTTGTATACCTAATCCCAGCATAAAAATTAGTTTAGGATGTTGTTTAAATAGTAAAACCTCATTTTGATTTGTATAGATTGTGCATCTGTCAATTTATTTTTTTATATAATTGTTTTTTTAATTTAATTATTTATAGATAAGATATTTTTTTAATTTTAGTCTCTTATATATATAGATATTTTTTAATTTGATCTCTTATAAATAAAATTATTATCAATAATATCTTTTTATCAAATTAAGACATATATATATATATATATGAAAAGATAAATCAAAAAGAAAATTATTGAAAATATTAAATTTAAAAGTATTTTATCTATAAGAGACCAAATTAATAAAATAATTTATAAAATAATAATTTTAAAAAATTATATCTATAAAATAAAGTTTTACACGTTTCAAATACAAGAGAAAAATTAATTGCCGTATTCCATTTTGGCACTACATAAGCCACTGCCGGCGGTTTTGGACAGTCAGCATATAAAATTTTGTTGAATTCAAAGGGTCCTCTCTTCTATTTTCTCTCAAATTTCTTATAAAATTTTTTTTCCAGTTTTTATTAATTTCTTCAGCCCTTTTGCAGGCTTTTTCTTGCACTAAAGCCGGTGCGTATTTTTTTATCCACTTCTTTTGGTTTCCTCTCCAGCGAGTTTATATGCTAAATTTTGATTTTTCATGCACGTTCAAGATACTGACATTTGACCTTATTCTTTCAGCCTTTTTTAAGTGACCCATTCATATTTCATTCTTTGACAATTGATCTATGTAATTTCAATTTGGTGATTGACTCATTCAAATTTCTTAGAAAATAACAAATATACAGTTTCGTTTATAAAAAGTGAGGAAAAGTTAATTGAGTTAAAAAGTTAATTTAACAAATACGCCTGTAAGTTGTAAGTTCAATTTATTCTAATTTCATGATTATTTGCACCTGCATGTTTAATTAAAATTCATAAATGAGATAAATTAATAACAAAAAGATAGTTCCATTAATAAAAAATAAAGTGAAAAATGTGCCTCCCCTTTAAGAAATAGAAAAGGGGAAAAATTAAGTTAAAAATTAAGCAAAATTTAATTTGAAAAATGTACTCTTAAGTTGTAAGTTTATTTTATATTAATTTTTACGATTATTTGCTTTGCAACTACTTATTTAATTAGGTTTTTTTTTCGGAAGAAATATTTAATTAGGAATACAAAATGAAAGATATATATTTTTTGGTTGGTACATGAAAGATATTTTATATTCATAGAAGTCACTTAAAATGTTAAAATTTAAACGAATTAGTTGTCACAATTTTTAACATTACAAGAAATTGCACTAAATAATCACAACTAAACTATTTTTTTTACTGTAAATAACAAGGATATCCCTCTCACCCTTGGATGCTAATCCCTTTGGGTCAGGAGCGCAATAGGTAAAGCCTTCTCCAAATTAACATCTTGAAGAATTGAACCATTGTTATTCTCTGGAGTTCAAATAGCCGCTTCTATTACGACTTACCAACGCTGAGTCACAACTAATCTATTTATCATAACTAAGACTTCTCTAAAATTTCTGTATGTAACTTTAACCTTGCACTATAAACAAATTTTTATATATACTTATTTCACGACTTGTTGAAGCTTGTGCGAAGAGTTAAAAAAATGTCATAAAAATTAAGTATATTAATAAAACTTACCCTGAACGTTCACTTTGATGAATTTTAACTAATTTCCTGCATAATTATACCAATTTGATGACTAATTTAATTTTTAAATTCTTGTACTTCCTTTTGAATAAGCACTAAAAAATTCACCAATTGGCTATCACAAACTTTGTTTCATGTAATAATTGATCAAGCAAAATAGGGAGATTATGGCCCTGTTTGATTTGATTCTGCAAAATAATTTTTTTGTTTTTAAGAACAAAAAAACAAAAAAACCTGTTTGATAATGTGTTTTTAATGAAGTGTTTTGTAAAACAAAAAAACAAAATTTTGTTTTCAAAAACAAAAAACTCAGAACACTTTTTAAGTGTTTTGTAATTTTTGTTCTACAGAATCAGGTAAAAAACAGAAAACAATTACTTTTCAAAATAATGATTCAAACAAATTTTTTAATTTTTTTGTTCTCAAAACCTTGTTCTTGAAAACATATGTTTTGAAAACATTAAAACAAAAACAATTTCAAACAGGCCCTTAAGGGCCTGTTTGATTTGGTTCTGCAGAACAATTTTTTTGTTTTCAAAAACAAAAAAACAAAAAAACCTGTTTGATAAGGTGTTTTTAATAAAGTGTTTTGTAAAACAAAAAAATAAAATTTTGTTTTCAAAAACAAAAAACTCAGAACACTTTTTAAGTGTTTTACAATTTTTGTTCTACAGAATCAGGTAAAAAACAGAAAACAATTACTTTTCAAAATAATGATTCAAACAAATTTTTTAATTTTTTTGTTCTTAAAAACTTATTCTTAAAAACATATGTTTTAAAAATATTAAAACAAAAATAATTTTAAACAGACCCTAAAATGCTCTTTCAACTTTGACACCTTCATTTGGTGTCTCTCATTGGTTACTGCAACGATTGCAATGAGATGATCTTTGTGTACGATTTCATGGCTCGTGGGACCCTCCGTGAGTATCTTTATGATTTTGATCACCACCCACTTTCTTGGAATCGAAGGCTGGAGATTTGCCTGGGTGCAGAGCAAGGACTGCATTATCTTCATACGGGTGCGAAGCACGCTATCATTCACCGCGATATCAAGACGACAAACATCTTAAGAGATGACAAATGGATGGCGAAGATTTCGGATTTTGAATTATCCAAAGTAGGACCGTTGGGTATTTCGAGATCTAACACTAACGTAAGCATAGTAGTGAAAGGCAGCATTGGATATTTAGATCCGGAATACTACATGTGTCAAAGATTGACGAAGAAGTCTGACATGTACTCTTTTAGAGTGGTCCTGTTAGAGGTATTGTGTGGGAGGACTCTGATCCTGCGTGCGGGGGAGAAGGAGCAGCAAAGCCTAGTAGAGTGGATCGGAAGATGTCATAATGCAAGTGAGATTCATCACACGGTTAATCCATTCATGAGGGAAAGTATCACGCCAGAGTCCTTAACGGCATTCAGTGAGATTGCATTGAAATGCTTGGTTGCTGATGGGAATGAACGGCCATCGATGGGTGCATGTGATGTTGAGCCTAGAGTCTCTGATTGAGATACAGAAGAGAGCAGAGGAAACAAGGCTTGGTGGGACTCAGAATGAGGCGAAAAGAGGAGATCGGGCTCTTGAGGATATGTATGAAAAGCGAGGAGATCCTCTTCGACATGAAAGAGAAAGAAAAGGGGGATTCACTGGTGGTGATGGACGTACGGATATTGAATCTAGGGGTAGCATGGGATCACTGATATGTAGTATTTTAAAATAAGT
The DNA here is from genome assembly GCA_026724425.1 of Erythrophleum ivorense. Lineage (NCBI taxonomy): Eukaryota > Viridiplantae > Streptophyta > Magnoliopsida > Fabales > Fabaceae > Erythrophleum > Erythrophleum ivorense. The sequence goes on from JAIUCV010001223.1 coordinate 76,678, forward strand.
TTAAATATATTTTTATTTTGTTTTCTTAGTTTAAAATTAGACAATGTTGATCTCCTCGTGATTCCATTGTGACCTTTTGATTTCATTAGTTTAAAATAAGTGATGAATATTGTGCAAGCTAATTGGAATAAGATATTCATGATATTTTGACTCAATGGGAAGAGATATAAATTGCAAGGGGTGCCACAAGGTGATCGTGTTACTGCTCAACTGCATTCTATGCTCTAAATAGAGGCTTAATCCATTGAAAAATGCCTCCCTCCTCTCCATCTTGAAGGTATAAGGCTTGAATTTCATTCAGTATTTGAAGCACCAGAATCATTGCCACCCTTTAGAAAGCATTTTCACATTATACTATTGTTGCATGGAGCTCCACCACCCAACATTCGTCCTTATAAATATCCATATTACCAGAAAACTGAGATTGAGAAGTAGGTGAATGAGTTGCTGCAATGTGGATTCATCATACCTAGTTCAAGCCCTTTTGCAAGCCTAGTTTTATTCGTAAAGAAAAAGGATGGGTCATGGCGCCTATGTATTGATTACAGGAAGCTCAATAGCATAACTATTCTAAATAAGTATCTCATTCCAAATGTTGATGAGCTCTTGGATGAATTGCATGGGTCTGTTTATTTTTCAAAAATAGATTTAAGGTCTGGATATCATCAAATTCGTGTTTTGCCTGCTAACATTCACAAGACCGCATTTAGAATACATTCGGGACATTATGAATTTGTTGTAATACCTTTCGGATTGACTAATGCACCTGTAACATTTCAGGCCTTATTTAAGACAGTCTGTACTTGTCTTTTTTTATGACATTTTAATTTATAGCCCTTCTGTTGAACACATGAAAAGCATTTGCATATTGTGCTGCAAACACTGCAAGAGAACTCCTACTTTGCCAATCCAAAGAAGTGCTCACTTGGCCAACCCAGAATTGAGTTTTTGGGACATAAAGTTTCAGCTACAGGTGTTGAAGTTGACTCTGACAAAATTACTACTGTTGTGGAATGGCCAGTCCCTAAAAATGTGAAGGAGTTGAGAGGATTTTTGGGACTCACAAGTTATTACAGGCGCTTTGTCAAATATTATGGCATTATCGCAAGACCTTTGACCGATTTGACCAAAAAGAATGCTTTCCTTTGGAGTGATTTGGCTCAACAAGCATTCAATTATCTCAAGCTAGCCTTGGTTACAACCCTGTGTTACAGCTTCCAGATTTTAATACAAAATTTACCGTGGAGTGTGATGCTACCATGGACGGTATTGGAGCCATTCTTATGCAGCAGAATCATCCTATTGCTTATTTGAACAAAGGTTTCTCTCTTTCCAACCAATTTAAGTCTGCATATGATGGGAGCTTCTTGCTTTAGTTTTGGCTTTACAAAAGTAGAGACTTCACCTTCTTGGTTAACACTTTTGGGTTAAAACAGACCATGCTAGCTTAAAATATTATTAGAGCAGCGAGTCATCACTAATTCTCAACAAAGATTGATTTTAAAGTCGTTACCCTTTCATTTTACAATCCTTATAGATTTGGAAAACAAAATATAGCAGCTGATTCTCTTTCTAGGAGGCCACAATATCCTGATTTCTTTCAACTTGCCATGCCATTGCTTGTTGAAATGTTAGATCTCACAGAACCCTTGGCAAATGATTCTTTTACTAAGAAAATAATTGCTTATTTGCAAAAAGATTCTACTTCACGCCCTGGGTTTCATCTAGTTAGTGAGAGGTTGTTTTATGACAATCACCTTGTCATCCCCCAGGATTTTCAGCTTCGCTCTAAATTATTAGTTGAAACTCACTCTTCTCTCACTAGCAGACATGGAGGATATCTAAAAACACTTAAGAGGCTCTTTGAAAATTTTTATTGGCCATCCATGAAATTTGATGTGAAGAATTTTATGTAGAATTGTGCTACTTGTCAATAGAATAAATATCAAACTCTTGCACCAGCAGGTCTCTTGTAGCCTTTGCAAGTACCAGCTCAAATTTGGGAAGATACTACACTTGATTTCATCATAGGTCTTCCCAAATCTAGTGGTTATGATGTGATTCTTGTGGTAGTAGACCGCTTAAGTAAGTACGCTCATTTTATTGCTCTTTCTCATCCTTATATTGCCAAAAGTGTTGCTGAAAAATTCTGCCAAGAAATTGTTCGTTTGCATGGTATGGCCCGCTCTATTATTTTTTATAGAGATTCTTTATTCCTTAGCAATTTTTGGCAAGAATTATTTAAATTGAGTCAAACTCAGCTTAAAATGAGCACGACCTATCATCCTTAAACGGATGGTCAAACAAAAGTTGTGAATAAGAGCCTTGAAGCTTATTTATGTTGTTTTGTTCATGAACAACCTCGACTTTGGCAAAAGTTTTTGTACTGGGTAGAATATTCTTATAACACAGGTTATCATGTTTCTATCAACTCCACTCCTTTCAAGATTGTTTATGGGCATGACCCCCCACCATTGCACCCATTTGTGAAGGGAGAAACTCACATTGCTGAATTAGAAGAACAACTAGAGTCCCGTGATGCTATGCTTAAGCTTCTCAAGGAAAATTTTCTTAAAACTCAAAATCGGATGAAGGTTTATGCTGATAGGCATCGTAGAGAGTTACAATCTTTGGAAGGAGATGTAGTTTGGCTTCGCATATAGCCATTTCGTTAGATATCTCTTGCTAAAAAGAAGTTTGAAAAGTTGTCTCCAAGATTCTTTGGACCTTATAAAGTCTTGAAGAAAGTTGAAAAGTAGCTTATGAATTAGAGTTGCTTAAGGATGCTAGAGTTCATCCTATGTTTCATGTGTCTCTTCTCTGACCAGCTTATGGACAACTTCTAGCTTCACCCCCTGCTGCTTTGCCACTTTCTACAGATCTAGAATTCACTGTCCAGCCTACTAGAGTCCTTGATCATCGCTGGACTAAGCACCAAAGCCTGGAGCTTTTAATTCATTGGCAAAATATACCTCCAAAAGAAGCAAGTTGGGAGGATTATGACTTGTTGCTGTCTCAGTTTCCTTTTTTCAAACTTGAGGACAATTCTGCTTTCGAAGGGGGGAGTAATGATAAGAGACCATTGCAGGTTTATCAAAGGAGAAGGAATAAACAAAAGCTGAATTAATATTTTAATTACTAAATTAGTCTAGATTTTTGTAGTTCAGAAATATTAGGAGTTTGTTTTGACTTTTTATGGCATTTTGAATAATGTAAAGTCTGATGAAAGCTGCTAGCCATTGTTGTTAACTATTTCTTGATTCTTAAGAATATTTTCTGATTTTTCTAATTCATTTTCTAATTATTGTAATCCCAATTTCCTCATTCTAAGTAAGAGCAGTGCTAAAGGCGTAGGGGACAGTACATTGATTCATTTTTCTTGAGTGTATTGGAGATCCTCCTCTACTTTGGCTATTAGGAATACTTGAGCGAGATCTTTGCTCTATTTTTCTTAATAGATATTATTTCTAGTCCTTCCTAAGTACTCTAAGTGAGCATTTCTATCACCTTCTATCTTATAATTCATCTAAAATTTAATATCAAATTTAATAATATATATGTTAACTTAAATATTAAATTTGAGTGAGTTAAATATCTCTTAAATAGATAAATTGTTAAGTTTAACATTAAGTTTTATTTCAGTTATAAGACAAATAGATAAAATTGAATCATTAAAAAATAATAATGAAATATTAATTATGTATTTTAAAAATAGAGATATTGAGTGGAAGCTTAGAGTAGGAGTGAGAAACGTTCTTCCTTCTCTCTAGAAAGGGAGGTTGGTATAGTTAGAGTATATTTTTGCAATAACAATCCTTTCCAATTGTGGCGCTAATAAAAAAGGGTCTGTTTAGTTTTAAATAGATTTCTTTTAGGTTATAAAATATAAATACAAAGATAAAAGTTATAATTATAAGGTGAAGAATTTTAACTATAAAAAAAATAAAAAAAAAATATTTTAAAATTTTAACTGTATAATATAATTAAAAATTTTTAAATATAATTTTTTCTCAATTAAACTTTTTGATCTCATAATTATAATTTTTATCTTTATATTTACATTTTGTAAATTAAAAAAGAAAAGCTTATTTCAGGCCAATTAGACTCACTTCCAATGGCATCACAATATGGGAGGATCCTTAATCGTGTCTCTCTCATTTCCTACCTTTAGTTCCTTGTATCCTTTGTTAGTGTTCAAAGTTTTGGTGCCCAGAGCATAGGGCTGTTCAAGGTTTGGGATCACATGTAATATTTTAAAGAGAAAATTATAGATTAAGAATCCAACTTTAGGATATTTATTCTAAAAACCTTAACTTTTGAAATTATTCTAAATAGCTTTAAAATCAAAAATTTTAACTTGAATTCTAAAATATAATTTTCTTGTGTAATTCAAAGTTTTTGTGATAAGGTTCTTCAAAATAATTTTAAAATTGAATATCTTTCAATATAAATATATTTAATTTGAAGTCATAAATTATAATTTTTTTAATTTTAAAATAGGTTTACATACCTTAATTTTATAAAAATTTTAATTTGATTACGTTAGCTTAAAATATAATAATATTAATCTATAATTTTTTAGAATAATCTATTTTTTTCTTCTCATAATTCATCTAAAATTTAATATTAAATTTAACAATATGTTGACATAAATATCAAATTTCAAGGTGAGTTAATTACATTAAATTTTAAAAAATAAATCTTAAATCAATAAATTAAGTTTGACATTAAATTTTAATCAATTATAAGACAAGCAAATAAAAATATTTAAAAATAGAAAAAAAGATTAAATTATGTATTTTTACGATACAGAGATCAAATTAACTCTTAAACCCTTTAACCATTAAATTGTTTTGATTCGTAATAAAAATGATGACCTAAAATTGTGTTTCGAATATTGACTAACAATTTTGAGTACAATTTTATGTTTTTGAGTTACTTTTTATAGAGAAGATTAATATTTTAATTCTTTGAAAATACATGTCACAATTTGATCCTTTTAAATTATAATATCTTATTTTACTCTTTTAAAGATTTTTTTATTTCATTTTTATATTAAACTTCATTTGAATCTCTTATATATAGTTTTTTTTTGTATTTAGTTTAAAATGGGATAAAAAAAGAAAAAGAAAATAAAAAATGGTGGTTTTGAAAACCACTCACTCCTGTCTCTCTCTTCTCTATCTTTTTTTCTTTTTTAATCTAACTTTAAATTAAATATAAAAGAATTAAATGTATATCTTATGTCATATTTCGGAGTCATACGAGTACTTAAGTTTTATATCAATATGCTTTAACATCCCTCGTCCCTGTTATGTAATCATATCCACAATGGTGGGTGTAAATTTGTTTTCTTATACTGGGCATCGCTGCCCCAACCCAAATAAAAAAAAGAAAAACTTAACTCCATATTGCTGTTATATTGAGAATATGTTACTATTATATTTAAAAAAACTTACTAATATATTTTAATTATAATAAAATTTTAAAGTTTTTCGAATTTTCTTTCAAGATACTAACAAGGAAGGAAAAGATTATTAATACTATAAGTCAATAATTAATTATCTTTTATTTAAATTTGTGAGTCGATATTCCATTTTATTTAAATTTTATTATATATATCTTTTGGTGTTTTGGCCCATAATGAGTCGATACACTAATTGCTTTTAAAAAAAATTAACACATATGTAGTTTTCTATTTAATCTTTTGAATAGTAAATATTATTTGAATAGTAAATTAATACAAAAAATCTGAGTAAATTAATTAAATTAAATATTTTCTGTTCTTCTTATTTACATAATATAACAAGTATTGAGCTAAAATATACATTATTATAAAATTTATTTGAGTTGTTTAAAAATTATATTATTATTATTATTTGTGACAGTAAATTAATATTAAAAAAACATATGAATGATCCAATTAAATAAAATATTTTTTTGTTAACTTTACTTATATAATATAACAAATATTAAGCTAAAATATGTATCACCACAAAATTCATTTAGTCTTTTAAAATTTTTTTCAATATCATTTAAATAATAAACCGGAAAATTACCACAACATCCATTTTCTTGCAAGGAAAGGTTGGAGAAGTGACTTGGTACAGCGCGTCGACTGCACTGCACTATCTTCATACGGGTGCGAACCACAATATCATTCATTGAGACAAGTAGACTGACAAATATCTTAGAATGGAAAGATTTTTCTTAAAAAATAAAAAGGATAAAGAAAATAAAAATAAAATAAAATTTTATAATTTAAAATTATATTTAGTATGTCATAAAAAATAAAATATTTTTTATTTAAATGTTTAATATAATGAAATAGTACAAAATTAAAAATGAACAAATAAATAGATGATCATAATATTCTTAGTATAAAAAATCTTAAAGTATTTAGTTTTTATATAAAATAATAAAATATTATTTTTAATTAAAAATATTTTCATTTACCAATAAAAATAATAAAAAATATATTTTTAATAATATTTAAAATATTAATATCAAACTTTTTCTTGCCAACTAAAATCAGACTATTAAAATATTAACAAATGGTTATTTTTTTAATAATGAAATGCAGGGCACAATTTATTTCTCTAAAACACAAAATTTAATAAGTGTAATAAAAAGAAATGTTAAACAGTGCGCAAAATGGTTTTTTACTCGTCTTTCTCAAATAAACAGTAACCTTTTATAGATTTTTAGATAGAAAGAATCATACATGAAATGATAGGTGAAGATTTCCATTAAGATTGCTTTTCATGTGTACCAAAGGATTTTTTAAGGGAATCCCTCACCTTTTTAATCTCTTTTCCTACCACTTCATGCCCACTAAACACAACCTTAGTAGATGAGAAATGAGTGGCGAACGTTTCAGATTTCGGATTATCCAAAATAAGACCCACAGGGATGTCAAGGTCTCACATAAGCACAGCAGTGAAAGGAAGTGTTGGTTACATGGACCTGGAATGCTATAAGCGTCAATGGTTGACTCGAAAGTCCGACGTTTACTCCTTTAGAGTGGTGTTGCTTGAAATATTGTGTGGGAGGCCACCTTTGCTACCTAACGTGGAAAAGTAGAAGGCAAGTTTAGTAAAGTGGGTCCGAACAAGAAAGAAAGTAAAGTATAATTCACGAGTAGTGATGGAGCAGAAAGCGAGTCAAGGCCAGCAAGGGATGGTCTTCTGAGATGAAGGTCGCTGAAATAGGTTATTGCTGTATGATGACGTTTATTTACATTCATTTCCATATGTAAAGGAGTTATATAATGATAGGCTCGTAAATTACATACGATGCACCAAATAATTTTAAGCTTTTCTTTTTCATCTATATAAGTGTATATTAGAGGAAAGACATATTACAATTATCTTTAGGAATTGTACTGTTACACAACAAACTGCGACTTTTGTCATAGCAAGAAAATAATAACAAAGAAAATAATAATATTATGAGTGATGACATCCTTAATAACATGTGAATATGTGTTAGAACTTAGAATTATTTTAAATTACTTCAAGAAAGTTATATCTTATAATTTTATTGATTAATATTTAATTACAAACACTAAATGTTTAGAGTTTTTATTTAAAAAAAAAAAGATTGTCATAGCTTGACCACTTTTTCATCAAGACTAGCTATATTCATTTTATGAGTCGCATATTATTGACCAATTCCAAAGTGATTGCACCTTCCATACAAGTTGCAAAGCACAAGATGCAGACAATGAATATGGCGCTTTTTGCTTGGATAATTAGAGTTTTGAATATTCAAATTAATCAAATAGACTCTCCAAATCGTCTTCCCGGCATCAATCCCGTGATTTCAATGAGTATATGCTCCTATCGCATTCAAAGATTGGCAAGTTGTTTATAGTGAAAGATTCGAAGTAATAAGAAGGCACACTTCATTAGTTATAAGAGCAATGCTTTTCTTTTCTTCTTTGGTTAATTACTATTTTGGTCTTACAAATGTATTTGTTGGTGATATTTTTCGAAATACAATTGGTTACCGAATTGAGAGCACCTAGGCATGATTTATGATCTCATATGTCAATTTTAAGTTTTTATTTTAGAGTTGTTTAAGAAAACAAAGACAAGACTTTCTTAAAACAATGATTTCCTTTGAGTGTTAAACGAAGGCAAGCCAACAAATAAAGTTTTTTAATGATTAAATTGTTTTGATTCTTGACAAATGATATCCTAAATTTAGGTTTTAAATATTAACTAAAAATTTTGAGTACAATTTTTAGTTTTTAAGTTAATTTTTATTGAGAAAATTAATATTTTGATTCTTTAAAAACGTCTCCAAGTCTCCCCTTTCAAGCATATTATATATTAGAGACTCAACATGTTTTATAATACATATCAATTTAGTAGAAAATTTTTGCACTGGCTTTCCTCGCATCATTTCCAGTAATTAAAAAAATAGCGGATCCATGAATTATAATAAGGCCAAATGCTTTATATACATATATATATATATATATAATTTGGAAGAAAATTTTGCTATTTCTTAGACTTGGTCATGAATTCAAAAGACTTGATAGGTTGATCCCAAACAAAAAAAAGGACATAAATTTGAAAAATAAAACCCATCTTAAAGATGGACCTATTTATAAAAGTCAGTCTTGTAAAATGTGCTAACTTAAGGTTTTTTTTAAAGCATGTCTCAACCCAAAGGTCCAAACCAATATTTTTTTAATATATTAATTATAATACTAAAAAATTTTCAATCTATAACATTTTACGTGTTAATATTTCTTTATATATTTTTTATATGTGAGTGTTTTTATTTCCAACCTAAAGAAGAATTGAGCACTTTCATTTTTTAAGTCAGTATAAGTTTTCAAAGGATTGTATTTGTAGGAGGTTCATGAATTTCTCTTATTTGATTTTTAATTTGTTTTTTTTTTATTTCTTAAATTATAATTCCCAACTTAATTTAAATTTAATTTTTTAAAATTAAATTCTAAAAGTGCATTCTAAGAATGAGACTTGTAAAATATTTTTGCATATAAGTAAAATATTATAAATTTTTAGCAAACCCAAAGAAAAAGATAAATATATATATATAATAAATGATATTATCTAAATTCTTGAAAAGGAAGAGTCGGATACATATATTTTGCTCATTTGTTATTTAAAACTATTACGTTTTGTCGTTAAATGCAGCGGTGATTGTGCTCCTGCTTCCAAGAATTTGTTGAAAGATTGTCAAGTGACTTACATTGATGGCGTTTACTTAGTGAAACAGAATTTGGTTTCAAACTAAAAAAGAATGTAAACACCAATAACCTCAATTTAGTCTTTTATAATTTATAATTTAATTTTTTATAAAATCATTTTTAATTTAATCTCTAATAGATAAATTATTTTTAATTAAATCCTTTATAAAATTATTTCCTTAATTTGATTTATTGAATATAAATATTTTTTAATTTAATTCTTTGCAAATAAATTTATTATTAATAACGTCTTATTATCAATATACTATAAATGAAATTAACAATAAATTAATAAAAAGAAATTATTTATAACTTATAAAAAATATATATTATATGTCATCATATCTATTAATTTTATTTAAATTAAGAAGGGAATTTTATTAAAGATCAAATTAAAAAAAATTATTTGTCAAGGACTAAATTATAATTTTACTCATTTTATTTTATTTTATTTTTTTTTTGGGATAAAAAGCACATGATATATTAGAAGGCTAAGGTGGGTTGGGATATCCCATTCAAGGAGATGGTATATGAAGAATGATGGGAAGGCAATATTAAATATTTATGTGGAGGTGCTTTTGTTAAATATACCAATCAAAATGTACGCATTGTAATTTTTTGCACCAATATATTATATATTTAGGAGAGAGAGAGAGAGAGTAATATAAAAAATATATAAATATATATGAGGTTCATCTTTTCACCTTTTTTATTTTTTATTTTTTAAATACATTATATATTTATTTACTAAATTCAAAAGATCTAGACAATCAAGGTATGACATTTTTTTTATGCCAAAGTGGATGGACAAGAAAGCTTGCTTTAGTCCTGGATTCCAAATTGGACCAGCAACCCATGTGCTTCTATGGTCCCTTACATGCATTCCAGCTAAATCTCTCCTTATACTGTCTCCATCTGACAAATACAACTCAATTCACCCATTGTTTCACTTGTCTCTTGCTTCTTCAAGTCTCCTTCACGGTCCTCTTTTAAATTTTCTTTCTTGTTGTATTTTTCTTTTGAAATTTGACATTTCTAAGTAATCTTTTTGTATTATTAAATTTCATTCTTTTGCTAACTTTCTTTTTATCTCTAATACCTAAAATAATACATCCAACGATGGTGTTGTCTTAGAATAATTTGTGTTTATAATTAACCAATACACGGTATCTTTCATTAATCTAAAATAAAAAAAATTATATATAATTCTTTATATATTTGTTATTAGGTTTTTTATTAAAATATAATTAGTATATGATTTTTTTAATAATAATATAACAAGTATATAAATTTTATAAATAAGTATATAATTTTTATGAATTAGTATCATCTATTTGAGTTTTTTTTAAAATATAAATATAATTTTATTATAATTTGCTATAAAATTTAATAACAACAATTAGAAAAAACAGCACCTAAATCTTGTGGATCATTTATAAGATGCTTTAAAATGAAAGCTATTTAACTTGGTTTCATGGCCGTACCGCCCATCTCTCCCATTAAAATCTCTCAACTAACATTTTATACAAGACGATGACACAAAACTATTGATTTAGAAAAAGATCTTCTTAAAGCTAATACGTATTGTTGTTTATGGAACACATAAAAGGAGATGACAAAGGAAAATGGTAAAGGGATGACTCTGAGTCATGACTTGTTTTCTGTGCTAACGTGGCCTTAGATTTTAATATATATGAGCCTTAATCCTACAATAACTGGCAAAATTCCAAAGAAGCTTTATGATTTAAGAAGCCCATAGCATGTAGAGTAATATATATAGGGAGAGAGAGGGGGGAGGAGAGGGAGAGAGACAAACACCATAAGAGAGGAGATTACATAATAATGGATTGATACAAATAAAATATCAATCATAATATATTCCTACAAAATTTTAAAGTAATAGTTCTCTCATGTAAATAGATTCTTGTATCTAGATTCTTTAGAGAATCTAATATCTCAATAATGATCAAATAAATTTTTAATGTATAAAAAATAATTATTATATATTTATGATAATTAGAAAATTAGTGTTGAAGGGCATGCAAATTTTTCTTCTTAAATTCCAATAATTTACTACATTTGAAGTGAAAAGTTAATCAAAACATAAACTTGTAATGACCCATTTTGTAAAACAAAGAAAATAGATCCTAGCCCGTAGCCTTTAAGGTTCGTTTGGTACGCAAAATAAATTTTGATAGGAGAGAAAATGAGAAAGAGAATAAGAATGGAAAGGAATTTTGAAACCTAAATTCTACTTGGTATGGCCTAAGAAGGAATGGGAATAATATATCTTTTTATGTTTGGTTAGATAAAAAAAAGAGAGATATGGAAAGGAAAGAGGGCAAAAAGACCATAACACCCTTGACTTAAAAAATTAAAAAAAATATAACTTTGTTATTTTTGGAATAAAGAAAAAATAAAAAATAACCTAACATGCTGCCCCAATTCAAAGCCCTAATTTGGACGAGTTGTAGTAAGTGAACAAAGAAGCTACCTTGATCAAAGAGCTCCAACAATTGTTGTCATAACATATTCATTCTAATCATTCTCATTTCATTTGCCTTTAATTGCAACAAAAATACAACTACAAAAAAACTTATAGCGGCGATATATAGATTTTTCATATACCAACTGAGTTTATAGGGGTCAAAAATTTGAATTTCTATTCATTTCTCATTAAAACTTCCATATGCATATTTGCTTTGACCCATATGATCATAACACAATACCTAATTACATAAGGGAGCTATATATCCAAATTTGATATCCTTTGACATTGTAACATCTGGTTCTCTTAAAATTGAACTAGAACTAGTAAGATAATTAAAAAGGTTTTGGATTATGTGGTGATCATAGGTACAATAGAATTCAAATCTTTGATCACAAAAACCCCACACCAAGAACATACGCAAAAACATAAATCAAGATAAAACAAGGATGTTACCTTTTGATTGAGTTGCGGTTGAATCACACACACAGATCCAGTGATTTGCGCCTTTGCAGTATCTACATTGAGTCAATGAAACTCTCCCCCTCTTTGCTTTGCTGCTAGGAGATGCCACTCATTGTCTAAGGACAAGGTTTTAGAAGTTTTGAGTGAATTAGGATTTCAAAGACACTTTCTCTTAAGTCATAAAAGCCGCTTAAATGGTCTTATATTTATAAACTTAAGATTTGGCACTTTAATCTTAAATTATAATTCCTAATTCAACTTAAATTTCTAGAATCCTAACCCAAGCCCAATAGAGAGAGGAAAGATAAGCTTAATAATGTAATATTATTTAATATTACTATAATATTAAATAACCTTACATTATATTATCATTATTTAATATTATCTTAATATTAAATAAAGCCACATAATCATATTATATAATTACATTATTATTTAATAATATAATATGTTATAATATTACTTTAATATTAAATAATATATTACGTCATAATATAATATAATTATATTATATTAGGCCTTATTATTATAATCTCTAGTTTAACTAAAACCCAATAATATTATAATATTTTAGTCTTATCTCTACTTTTTGTGTGTGACCATGTAGGTTCTTATTACATTGGTAGTGATCCAAAAAAGAATTCCCTTTTAGGATCACAAACAATGAGCGGTATTTAGCAATACATCACTGTCATCCAAATAATAAGAATTTCTATGATTTGACACAAACCTAATTTGTAACCAATACTATGCAATTCAGTCTCTTTTGTACCGATATCCAAATTAATATGAAGGCATGGTATGTGTCATCCTTGTTAAATATCAACTTACGTTTCTTGACAACGAGTATACTAACCAAAAACAAATTATCAATATCACATATTGATTCATTTGAATGCGGCTATACATTTCTTAGTCTCACTCAATTAAGGGGTCCATAGTAATCATTTTCATATATAAAATGCACAAAATCCCATCTACAACACTTATATCCCTCTGCATGATTCATTATATACCTAATTACAACCTTATTTATCATCCAGGTTAAAGGAGACATAGGATGGTGTCAAAGTATTTAACTCTTCATGTGGAGAACCATAGTAACTTCAAGTCAAGGGACTTTCTATACTATGGTTACATGAGAATTGCTAATGACACTATATAATCCATGCAGCATTTTCATAATGGGTCAATCTAGTACATTTGTTCTATAACGGTATGTATTGACTTGCTATCACATATCTATAACTTAAATTTATCAGTCACTATACATACTAATCTTAATATATTATTGCTATCCCATATCACAATAATACTTGATTAGGGACAATTTAATAACAACAATTATTCCAAGGACAATTATTATGTTAAGATATATTATGTAGATATATAAAACAAAATATAATAATTGTATTGCTTCAAAAAAGTATGATACAATGTGTGTTATTATAATCATCTCATGATTGGCTCCTAGGGCATACACCAACAAGAGGACCCTAGAATAAAACGAAATATGGACAATCAAGGATAGAATATTAATTAGAGCATTTAGAAATGAAAATATGAAACTAGTAATGGCTCAAAATTAGAGCCAAAGTGACTAAATAAAATAAATTAGTAGTGCAGTGGCAAAATCATAATTTTAAATAAAATTTTAGAAACTCAAAGAAAGAAGTTTTAAATGGTAAAGTTAAACTCATTAGAGTTTTCAAAGGTCCTTAAAATCATAAGGACTGTCAGAATGACAAAATCCCTAACGGTGTGTGATTTATGATATCAGTTGACTGAAACTTTGACCAAATTGTTTTATATAGTTTTAAATCTCAAAAATCATAAAGTAAATGCTTTTAATAAATTAGAGAACCTAGATTTTTATATGAATTGACAAAATTAAAAAAGGATCTAAAATGAGTTTAAACGAAGTAATCAAAGTTTCAGGAGGTAACGTAAATTATGAAAATTGTTTTAAAATCTTCCTTTTTCTCTTATATAGTGTCACACTAGCCACCACAACTTCTCATAACTGACTTTACACTTCAAAAATAGAACAAGAAAGTTATGGAAGAGAAGGGAGAAAGAGGAGGAAGAAAAAGCAAAAAAGGTAAAGAATTATGCACTTTCTCACCTTGTAGTAGTTATCAAACTTCTTCTCCTCTCTAAGCTCTCTTCATTGATGGTTTTAGTTTCTTAAAGGGAGATTTTTGGTAGCCAAACACTTGGTGAAAGAAAAGAATTTAGAGCAACCAATTCTACCATTAAACATTAAAATGAGGTATGATATAAGATGAGAAACGTGCTTCTCCTTTGAACTATATTCTTCTATCTATCTGGCCTAGACATGGAGATCATAGAGAGAAATTGATTTTGGCTAAAACATGATAAGAATAGGGGTTTAGGAGCATGGAGATTAAGATGATACAAAAAGAACCAATTAAGAAGTTATAAAATGCAAGTTAGAGTACCTAGAGTTTTCGTTACACCTTGAAAGTTTTAAAACCCTAGAGAAAAGAGACAAGAATACTCTAGATGTGCCAAATTCTCCCTTAGCCCCCTAACTACGACATAGTCTCTGCCAAGCACTAAACCAAGTATCTAGGGAATGCATTGATGAGTTCTAATGTTTTAAGAGGCTTAAATGGGATGAATAAATACTAATAGAACCATTGGAATGAATTTAAGAACCCTAAATTGAAAAATGAAATTTTAGGGTTCAAAAGGGCTTAAAAAAGCAAGTTGGCCTTTGAATCCATAGAGATAATAAGGGATTTTTGGCCAAGATTTCCTCTTTTTCTAACACTTTTTTCTTTCTTGTATTATCTTGGTTAAGATTATATTTGATTGGAAATTTGTGTTACTTATAATTAGTAGCTGGTTAGACATTAATTAGGAGACTATTTGATGTTTAATGGATTGATATTAGTGCTGGATTTTTCACTTTCCTTTAATTTCCCATGTATGCAATCAAGGTGTTTGATAAAATGCATGAGTAAATTTGTGTGCTTAATTGTTTGATTTATGGATTTCTTGGAGTTTAATTGGTTAATTGAACATCCTAGGGTGATAATTCAGAGGTCAATTGATCGATTAATTAATCAAATTTAGTGTTCATTGATCTTAATGGCAAGAATTAGTGATTTGATATAGGGTTGAGGTTTCAATTCAATATTAACTTGTTAATTTTTTGAATCTTAAGTGGTAATTCAAGATCATTTGCCATAAACACAATTAGAGACTTTTAGATCAGAACCAATTACAATTAAATTAGGATAAGGATAGTGGATACCAAGGGATAAATCCAAAACTAGCCACAAGTCTATTAGTTACATATTAATTCATACATTTAGGTAGTAGCTAGGAACTTCATTTCCATTTAATTTTAGTTAGTTTAATTAGATCAATCCCCCATTTAATTAAATAGTTTTAGGATCCTTTTACACTTGAAAAATCCAATTAAACATTGAATTCCATTTCCTAGGGAGACAATCTAGGTTGCACCCTATATTGCAAAATATTATCTAATTTAGTTTTATTTTGGAGGTTGCATGACACAACCATCAATAAAACAACAAAGGCAAATCATATAGCAGTAATAGGAAATGATATTGCATATACACGATTTGCCTTAGGCCTTAGCTAGAAGAGATGATGATAGAAGAAATGCCCAAAACCATTGCAATCAGCTCTTGACAACCACTAGCACTCCCTTAGGCCCAAGTACAAGCCCAGAGTGCCAATCAATAACTGCTGAATCAATTTAAAAAGAGCCATCCACCCTTGTTTGGTGGAGAGTTAGATGTACAAAAGGTAAAGGCATAGATAATGTATAACACCATATTCATTAAACTCATCTCATCTCATTTTAGGCATACCTTCTTGAATAATACAAATTCTTAAGAAAAATCCATTAAAATAATGGATTATTTTTGCGTTACGTTGTGGATAAAATTTTCATTTAGTATCCCGTAGACCATATGAACTCATCCATCTCATTCTCCTATTTAAATACATATATACAACTCAAAACCATCTCAAGATGTGGCCAAAAAATCGAGCTCATAGAATATATACACAAAATAATAGAAGGTTGCCTCGGGTTCATGTGCCAAGTTTTTATCGTAAACTTTGAAAAATCATTACTAATTTTAGAAAAATTTAAATCAAGCATACTATATCATTCTGGAAATTTACAGATGTCTACTTTATGTTAAAAATAAATCTAGACAAAAACAAGAATGTCTAGCCATTAGAAATTAATGGAACAATACCTAAACTTATCTGGCACTATTGATACTATTACAGAATTTTAAATTTTCATATCTCTCTTCTCAGACTTTCAATTGGGGTGATCTCAGTGGCCATAGAAAACTTATTATATCTAATTTATGTTTGTAAAATTTCATAAGAATTGGACACTATTTGGGCCTCAAATAACATAGGAGAAGAAACTGACCATATGAACAGTAACTATACCAGAACAACTGAAATTTGGCAACTTTAAAAATTCATAATTAATTTCACAGAGTTTCAAATAATTTGATATTTATCTTTCCAAAAAGCTCTAGATGAGATCTATATGCATGCCAAATTTCATCAGAAAATTCGTTCATTTGGTTAGATTGTGCCATAAGGTTGCAAAATGGCTTTTTTATGCTTCTTAGAGGGTCATAAAAGGGTCATTTTTGCTTCCATGGCTTTCGTGGCCACTTGAGCACGTGGAGAAGTACCAAAATAGTCTATTAAACATGTCTCAAAGGTGAACAAAGCCAGATTTAACAAACTCACACTCTCACTCTAAGGTATACATAAGAACATACAAGCTTTATCTTACTATTCAATGTCAAGAATTTGCTATATCATTCACATGGCCTCAATTCTCATATGTATATCAAATATCCATGTATTTACACATGTTCAAATGGTTATACAACATATTCATTATAGGATTACATCATATGCCATCAAAATGATTACAAAGTAAGCAAAATAGCACCCTTGCTTGTCAATCTTTCTCATTTAAGTTTGGTGGCTCCCATTCCTTAGTTCACTTGGTCACCTAGATATGTTAGGCAATGAAAGGAAGGAATGAGATTCTAGGAATCCCAATAGTTCTTCTCTCTTTCAACCATATATAAAGGATGCAAATTCAAGTCTAAAAATGCATACATGGATATCATGGAGTGCATAATCATACATAAGACATTTCTTGCACTCAATAAGTCATATAAAATATATATAGGCTTGCCAAGCAAGTGGTTTAGCCTTACCCATTCTCTTTGGGATTTTGGACTTATCTCACTCATTTTCTTAAGAAATTTTTGACTAAACCTCACTTTTTAGAGACTTTTGGGCTTTGTCTTACCCATTTTTGGGGACTTTTGGCTTATCCTCGCCTTAGCTAAGGGGCTTTTGGCTTCACCACACTCAAGCAAACCAAAGCATGCTCATAATGAATCATTTAAGTGCATAATAAAGCATCATGGTACCATGACATATAGGTACATGCTAAAACATCTTTCATGGCTTAAAACATGCACATATACATTCAAAGACAAGATAAACATCCACTCATACATGAGAGAAAGAAGAGAGAACTACCTTGGTGCACAATAATACACTTTTCTCCTTGATAATGGTTCCTGTCCCTCGGCCAAACACTCACAAGGTGGAACTTGATTCCTTTGGCCTAAACACATTACATGGAAGTTAATTACATTCTTGGAACAATTTCTAAAGCTACACATAAACTTGAAAAGCTAAATGGCTCAAATGGTTCAATTATGGTTACATAAGGCACCTAATGAAGCAACCTTGGGAAAACATAATCTTGACTTCATTCTTTCCTTTAATATATGACTCTTGACTCCATTTAGACCTTTTGGAGCCATCACACAATCATTTAAAGGAGCTTAGGTAAGTGTTATTTCAGTATGCTACAATATGGAACCTATATCTCCATTATACTTTCTAGGCTTTCTAAAATATTTTCAAGGCTTCCTCTTGTACTCTCCCATCATACATGATGTAAAACTAAGTTTGGAAGAAATTAAAATACTCCTTAGGTGCATGAACCCCTTTAGGCCAAAGGTATCTTCCAATTGGCACCAATGGAGTTTGTTTGATTTCTTTGATGTGAGAAGCATGTGGGAGGCTTCCTTGATGTCTTAGTGACTCACACAAACTCTTAGACACCTTAAATCATGGTTAGGAAGCTTCCTACAAACCAAGGTGCAAGTGAAACTCTAGGCTAGACATCTTGCAAATCAATGGTTCTTTCTTGAATTTCTTTACATATTCTTATTTCTCACACTTTAAATCCTAGGATTCATCCTTAGTTTGGTTAAAAAATAACTTCCTATTTGCTGTCAATATAATGGTCGAACCATACATAAAGGGAGCAAGGAAGAAGAGGCATGAAAACTAATGGATTTACCTTGAATTCAAGCTTTTCTCAAAAGCTTTCTCCTTTGCCTTGGTCCTCTTCTTGGAATTCAAGCTCCTCCCCTTTGGTTTGGGTTCAAAACAAAACCAAATCATGCACCAAAACCATGGAAAGAAAGAGGAGAAGAAGGAGAACAAGTTCAATGAAGGAAGGAGCAAGAAATTCCTTGATTTTTCATACCTTTTCTTAGGCTTTTTGCCTCTTTTGAAGCTCCCTCTTGTGCACCACTTTTTACAGAACTTCTCCCTGGTCTTGGACAGAATTTAGATTGGCCAAATGTAAGGGAGAAGTAGGGCACCGCCTATATATAGCTAAGGACTCTTAAGGAGCTTTTTAAAATGTCAATTTTGTCCTTCATTCTTAGCCTTTTCATTTTAGGCCCATTTCAACTCCTTTTCAAGAACCACCTTTTCCATCATAAAATTTTGGTTCTCTAACCTCTAAATAGCCTTTGGAATAACTCAAATTGGGTCTAAAACCTTCCCAAATGAAAGAGTCAAAGTTTGGGTTCACTAACGTTCTAACTCGTACATCGGAGGGGTTTTAATTGTTCTGGGACTTCTTATAGTTTTTAAGGCCTCTAAAAAACCTGGAAAACTCATTTTTCTCATTTAAAAATCCCTCCTATGTTTTTTCAAAAGGTACCCAAAATTACGAAAATACCATTACGTTTCGTTGTATTTTCATTAAATTCCATCTAATTATTTTGACTTCAGTTTTAGGGTACCTTTGACCTTTGATCATCATTATTTGAAATCTAGAATATCATTCTAATTTTATTAGATCTCAAGTCCCTCTCTAAGGGGGACTTTCTTTTGTATCCTGTGAGTTTCATACATTTATGGAGAAACTGAACGTTACATTACTTGCGTTTTCTCACGTTTTTTGAGGATTGGATATTACATAATGCAATTGGAAATTATCTTTAAAGTAATGGACTCTACTTCTAAGTAAAAGGCAATGATAGCCATTTTCACACCAAAGAAGGAGGCTGACCATTGGTGGCATACCACAAAATCGATCATGTAGACCAAAAACATTCAATTTAACTAAGAGAATTTCTTAGTTGAATTCTACAAAAAGTATTTTTCTAGTTTGATCTGAGATAAAAAAGATATAGATTTATAAATTTGAAGAAAATAAAGGAAATGTTTATGGATCAGTATGTAGCCAAATTCATTGAGTTATCTCGGTATTCCTCTTATCTACAAAAATGTAATGATAAAAAGTGGAGGTGTGAATGATTTGTGAAAGGTTTGAGGCCCTCTATCAGAGACAGGGTAGCTCCATAGAAGGTTAAAACTTTTAAGACCCTTGTAAAGGTTAGCAATGTGATTGAGAATAACCTGTGAAAAATAATGCATTAGTGGCTAAGGCTCGTCAGAAGGAGACCTTAGAACCAAAAAGATTAAGATAAGAAGATAGTGCAAGTGTGGCTACAAGTAATAAGAAGAAGAGTAAGATGCCCTGGAATAAGAAAGGGTAGAAAGGAAAGAAATTCTAGGCCATCCCAAGTGACTTGGTTTAGATTTAAGAAGCCTGGGCATATAGTCAGGAACTGTTCTTAGATAAAGATGGCACCTCCACCTAGAAATTCTAGGCCATCCCAGGTGATGCCATTCAGTTTGACTAGTACACTGGCTATTTTTATAGACTGTATGAATAAGGTATTTAGACCCTATTTGGATAAGTTTATAGTGGTATTTATTAATGATATTCTTGTATACTCCAAGTCATTTGAGCAACATGAAAGGAATTTGAGAGTAGGCCTTAAGACCTTGAGAAATAAGAGATTGTATCTTAAACTTAATAAATGTAAGTTTTGGCTAATTGAAGTAAAGTTCTTAGGCATGTTATATCAGAGGCAGGGTTATAGTTAATCCTCATAAAGTTAAAATCGTGTTACAATGGGATAGGCCTAAAAACATCATTTAGGTTAGAAGTTTTCTAAGTTCGACAGGGCATTATAAAAGATTCATATAGGATTTTTCTCAAATAGCCTTACCACTACAAGGCTAACTAAGAAAGAGACACCATTTGTATGGGATAATAGATGTAAGAGAAGTTTCCAAGAGTTGAAACTCTAGTTAACCATTACCCTTGTGTTGATAATACTTGACTCTTGTAAACCTTTTATGATTTATGGTGATGTTTTGAAAGAGAAGTTAGGATATGTGTTGATGTAATAAGGTAGAGTAGTGGCGTATGCCTTTAAGCAGCTGAGGCCTCATGAGAAGAATTATCCCGTGTATGATTTAAAGTTAGCTCTAGTGGTATTTGCCCTCAAAATTTAGAGGCATTACTTGTATGGTACCATCGTAGAATTTATGTAGTGACCATAAAAGTCTGAAATACTTATTTGATCAAAAAGAATTGAATATGAGATAAAGAAGATGGATGAAATTCTTGAAAGATTATGATTATACATTGAAATACCATCTAGATATCGGCAATGTAGTGCCAATGCTTTGAGTAAGAAGTCCATACATGCAGCTTATATGATAATTTGAGAATAGGAACTCATAAAGAATTTTAAAGATATGAATATTTCTTATGATATCATTTCAAGAAAGTTGTTATCGAGTGAGACTAGAATAGAGAATGACCTGAGAGCACAGATTTTAGATGCCCAGAGAGAATGACTTTTTGAGTCAGATTAGGGGTGAGATTTCATAGGGTAAAATTTCAAATTTTAGAGTATCTAAGGATGGTATGATAGTCTATCATAATGGAATCTATGTGCCAAATAAAATTGAATTGAGAGAAAAGATTTTACATTTTTAAAAAGACCATTTTGGTGGCTGACCACTTTAGAAAAGAAAGGAATTTGAAGCAACCATTTGTGGCATAAAATTCTCCATTTGACAAGGATTAAAACAAGGTATGTCTTGAATTGAAAAACTTGCTTTTTTATGAGTCTTCTCCCTTTCCTAATTAGGCCAACATATAAAGAACTTAAAAGAGATTTAATTTTCGCTGAAATGTGATAGGATTAAGGGTTTAGGAGCATGGAGAATTAGATGGTGCTAATGGAATCTATTAAAAAGCTATAGAATGCAAAGTAGGGCACCTAGGGTTATGTTTGCACCTTGAGAGTTTTGGAATCCTAAGAAGACATTTCAAGCCATGTGAGACCATATTAAACTAAAAAGAAGCCAAAGAACCTCTATATGCATCAAATTCCCAAGAGAAACCACAAAACCCCCTAAAGCCCTTCATTATGGTATAGGTTTTGACTAAGCTATGGTTTGAGTATCTAAGGAATTTTTTTATTACTTTTAAGGTTATGAGTGGCCTAGATATGAATTATAGACAATAATTGAGCCATTAGAATGAATTTAGGAGCTTTATTTTGAAAGGTAAAATTTTAAGGTACAATTAGGCCTAAAGAAGTAATTTGGCATTAGGCTTGTGTAATCATGTATATGATAGCTCTAATGAGTTCTAATAGAGTCATATGACTTATATCAAGTGAGATTTTGGAGCCAAAAAGGTAAATTACAAAAGTTGTTTCTTAGAGCAATCAAAGAAGCCATTAGTTGCACCCAAAACCCTAATTAGAATCTATGAGACCAATATGAGTATAGATATAACTTCATTGATAGTCCTGTAACACCATATCTATATAGCACTTATCTTATAGTACAAATGGCTAAAAGCATCCATTTTTATCAAATTAGCAATTTTCATAGCGAAAAGTATCATTATTAAAAGCCAAAATAATTCATCTTTGGCTAAATAGACTATATGGGCTTACCAAAATCATCTTTCATACATAACACACTTATTCAACCAAAAACATCACAATTTGAATTATAAATTTTGGGTTTAAGGCATACATATCAAATTGAATATCACATTTGCATTTTTCCACATGTCCCACATTCTGATGCAAAGTTTGGAAATTTATAACTAATTCTAGAAAATTTCAATTCATGCAAATCAGAACATTTTGGAATTCTCTAGATGTCATAAAATTTTCAAATCAAAACAATATTATTTAACCCACAAAATGCTAATGGAATAGTAACTGGGTCTAATTTTCATTCTACAACAAACCTGGAACTTCAAAAATTCATATCTTCCTCTACACATATCCAAATTGAGTGCTTTTAATAGCTATCAAAATATTATAATGCCAACTATATTCTTGTAAAATTTCATGAGCATTAGACTTCATTTGATCCCTTAAAGACATCGAAAACTAGATTGACCAAATGAATAGTACCTATGGTAGTTTTTGTATAATTTGGCTAATTTTAAAAAATTATAATAAATTTTATAGAGGACCAAAAATTTTGTTCTTTAGCTCTATGAAAAGATCTAGATGAGATCTAAATGTCAACGAAATCTCATGCCAATACTTGTCTGTTTGGTCTAGTTTTGGTTCAAGGCAAGATTATGGTCCAAAAAGAGGCACCATTGATTCCAAATGAGCCAAAATGACTTCTTGCATGTAATGGGACCACTTGCGCATATCCAAAAGCTTAAACACAACATATAAAAGCATCATAACATGTCAATTCATCATGGAACTCAAAACCATCAGTCCACTTATTTTTATACACATGTACAATAAGGCTCAAAGATGTCAAAAACTTACATTCTTATAAATTTGGCTCCATATTCATTGCATACATCATATTCATATACTTTTACATATCATAAAAGGTCTACATCTTATAAACATCATATACATATACACTTTGACATTAAATTACATCAAAAACTATCCTATTGTCAAAGTATCATCATTCATGCTCCTTGACTTTCATTCTTTGCTCTATGAGACTCACCTAGATATGGTTGGACATGAAGTGAGGAAGAGTGAGATTCAAAGAATCCCAATAGCTCATTCTCTTTTTTAAGCATACATATATGGTACATTTTTATGTCAAAAAATGCAAGCATGCATCAAAGCTTATAGCAAACATACATGATCACATTTTTAAGTTACATGAAATCATTCCATATCATACACAGGCTCTAGAGACTTTTGGTCTAGCCTCACTCACTTTTTTGGGACTTTTGAATTAGTCTCACCCATTTTTGGAGACTTTTGACTAAGCTTCACTCCTTTGTGAGACTTTTGGCTTTGTCTCACCCATTCTTATGGACTTTTGGCTTCTCTTTACCCATTCTAAAGGATTTTTTGCACAACCTCACCCATTAAGTGCCATACACATTCAAATTGTCATTCAAGAAATATAATGGTATCATAACATTAAACCAATAGCTATAAACATATTTCATTGTTCAACCATACATACAAGCATTCCAAGACAATCAAATAACCAAAAAATACATATAAGAAAGGATGAAGAGCTACCTTGAGTCAAGAATTACAAACTTTCTTCCTTGAGTCTTCCTTCCCCTTCTCGGCCTCTCTCTCTCTCTCTCTCACACACACACACACACCTAGGAGGAGCTTCATTTGCTTGGCCTAGATACATCAAATAAGACACAAACATATCAACGAAATCATCTCTAGCCTCACATAAACTCTACACAAACTATTTCTAATTTATGCCATGCTTATTATTCTATACAAGGGCACAATGAAGCAACTTATATAATTCATAATCTTGGCCCCAATTTCCCACTTAATTTAAGTCTCATAACTCTATTTAAACTCATTACAGTCATCACAAGTTCAATTCAAGGAGCCAACCACCAAATTGCTTCTTTATGTCTAAAAAGGAGCCTAAACTTTAATATTTCAAACCATGGTTTCTATATTTAAACCAATGGTTTCTTTGGTGTTTATTATTCATATCTAGACAATTTCTATCCTTAGAATCATAGAAAACTCTCCCTAGGCACTTATTCTTTCTCTTGGCCGAGACGTAATAAGTAAGGAGCCCATGGAGTTTCATTCAATTTCTTAAGGGTTTTGGCATCCATGAAGCTTCCTAGACCTCTTATGAACTCTTACATAAGCTAGATTATCATTAAAAAGCTTCAAAAATTATTAGGTGCAACAAGAATCCTACGTAATATAACTTGAATTCTAAAGCTTGTCTTTTAGTTCCAATTGCATATTCTTATTCCTTATGCTTTAAAACCCTTGTTCCTACCTTAGTATGATGAGAATTCATTCTCTCTTAGATGGGCCTAGGTTTGGTCGAAATGCCCAAGGGAAGAAGATGGAGCAAGGTTACACCATGAATCTTACTTTGGTTTCAAGCTTTTCAAAGGAACTTTCTAAAGCTTCCAAGCTTCCCTTCAATTCCTTTCTTCCTTCTACTGAACCAACCATGAAACAGCCTTAAATTAATCGTCAAAACTATGGAAAGAGAGGAGAACGAGGAGAACAAGTTTGATGAAGGAGAAAGCATGAGAAAGTAGACATTTCTTACCTTTTCTACTTGATTTTATCCTCCCTTCTTCCCCCCTTTTGGTGTGCCACTTGGAGTAGGTTTTGGTTCTGTTTTTGTCCAGAGGAAAGTCAGCTTAGGCAAAAGGGGGAAGTAGGGCATGATGTATAAGAAGGTGGATGACCATTTATAACAATTTAAAAATTTTAACTATGTCCCTGAACTTTGTTTCCTCTATTTGGACTCATTTCAACTCCTTTTTAAGAACCTTCTTTTCCATCATGAAATTTAAGTCTTCATAAAATACTTTTAGTTTCACCCAAATTGTATTTAAAACCTTATCGAATGGTTTGGTCAAAGTTCTGATCAACTGACATTCTAAAATGTATATCAAAGGGGTTTTAACTATTCTAAAGATTTTTATAATTTTTAGGGCCTTTAAGAACCCTTGAAAACTCAATTTTCTCATCTAAACATTTCTCCTTTTATTTTTTAAAAATTTACTCGAAAATACAAAAATGCCACTACGTTTTAGACTTCTTCGTTTAGCTATTTTTGCTCTAATTTCGGGCCATCATTAGCCTTGTATTCTCATTTCTAAATGCCTAGATTATTATTCTAATCTTGTTTAGCCTCTAATGATTTCATTTTGGGGTTTTCTTTTATAATCTTGTTGGTTTCAATCCAGTTCTAGAGAAGCCAGATATTATAGGTTTTGTACTTTATTTGATATGTCTAGGCCAAACAAATGAATTTGCATCTAAGTGTAGGTGTAGGGCCATAGAAGGAGAAAAGGACACCAAAGGGAACCAATTGGAATTCTTGTGTCAAGGTAGCTTTTCCTCTAGTCTTGTATATGTATGCTTGGAATTCTTATGGATTGCTTGATGATCATATACAATTGCATATCATTCATTGCATTTGAGATTAAATTGGCTCTTGATAGGTGAGGTTATGCTAAAAGGCCCTTATTAATGGGTGAGGTAAGGTCAAAAGTCTCTTGGTAATGGGTGAGGCTAGGCCAAAAGTCCTGATTATGGGTAAGGCTAAGTCAAAATTTCCTAAAAGTGGGTAACACTAAACCAAAAGTCCTTAAAATGTGAAGTTGTTCTTGACAGAGCCATGAATCTCTAAAGCATGAATATAGTTTAATTATGGTTTGTATGACATGCATATTTACATCTTTGATTTTGATTGAGCTAAATATATATATATACTTAAATGTTGAATTAGTTATTGAAATTTTTTGAATCTCACTCTTTCCCTATCTTTACTAATAATGGCTATGTGACTTCCAATGAAGAAAGAATGATGAGCAAAAGGTCTAAGAAGAGCAACATTGACAATAGAATTTAATCTAAATCATACTCTTGAATAAATGAATATGTACTCTTGTATTTAGATGTATGAAAATGCAAACATATTTGAGAGCGCAAGACTATGCTATGGAGACCATTTAAGACTTATAATGCATGATATAATGTAATTTTGTACCTTGAGTTCCTATATGTATATGTGTATTCTTATATGTGAGATGGTGATTTTTAGTTACATGGTAAGTTTGATAAGATGGATAAACCATACATGAGGTAATTTTGGATTAAAACTTGCTCAAAAGAAGAAATGACATTTTAAAATTAATTTGGTATTATTTGAAATCAAAATTTGACCTGTTTGAGTTATAAAATATCCATTTATCCTTAATATCCCAAATAATCTAGTTTAGGGTTGAAATTTATTAGGCAATTATGAAATATATAAAGCTTTTTAATAAGTCTAAATTTTCATTTTTCAAACCTTTGTGGAATATTTTATAAATTTTTGAATCTGGCTAAAAAATTACAGAAATTCTGTAATAATGTTCATTTTGGCCTGCCTTGGATTTTGTGGTTCTTGAGGTATTAAATGAATTTATTTTTATTTGAAAATTTTATAGTAGATAGTTATCATCACAAACTTTTTAAAGACACCTAATTTGCATGAATCAGAGTCGATAGCATAAGTTAAAAATTTTTAAAATTTGGATCAAATTAGGTGTTCAAGGGTCAAAAATGCACATTTAGCTTATTCCATGAATTTGGTTCTTGTTTATGTGTTATATGTAACAAATTTGTTTAGCATGAATTTGAGAAATGAAATGATGAAAATCTATGTATGAGCACTATAAACCCTGGTTGGCACTTTTAATGGCTATAAATTCCACTTCTAAAAGGTAATTATCATAAATTGCTATCAAAGAATATATATAATATGGGGTGAGCATATAATGTGTAATAGTATGACATATTGACACAAAACTCTTATCCACACAAGACACGTCCATTACTACTAAAGCACTCACTCAATCTCCTTCTTCCCAATGAGTCCCTTACACTATAGCTTATCTCTCTCACTCCTAATTCTCCTATTCATTCCTTATCACTCTAGGCTAGAAATTCCTCTGCTTCTTCTTCTACCCAATCTTATACATAGGTTTAGATCATTGTGATGCCTTCTTCATTGTCAAATTTGGTGGCTTTACACTTCTTAAGAACTTCAATGTTTCACTTATCACTGATGCTAATGATGAAGATATCATCTTTAGAGAATATTACATTAACATAAATGATCGTCAAAGGTTTAACTTAACTTTCACTCCAAATTCATCACTCCCAAATTCTTATGCATTCATTAATGGAATTAAGATCATCTCCATGCCTAATTATCTCTATTACACCAAACCTAATGACCTTGCAAGCAAATTAATTGGTTCAATAATCTGGTTCAACATTCTCAACAACATTGCCCTTTAGATAGTGTATAGGCTAAACGTCAGTGGAAGCATAATCTTAGCAAGCAAAGATATAGGAATGCTTAGATCTTGGGAAGCTGACGACAATTTTGTAATAGGAAAGAATTATCAACCTATTGATTATGATGATACGATAAGAATGATTAAGTTCAATCAGGTTCCTAATTACATAGTGTAACAACCCAGAAAAAGAAAATAGAAAAGAAAATGAGAAAAGGAAAGGGAAAGAGAAGCTGGAAAATTTTCGAACAGCTGAGAATTTTCTAAGTCTTCTCGCCATAGCGAGATATGGAATCGCCATAGCGAGAATGCCTCTTCGCCGTAGCGAGTATGTTCCTAGCTATAGCGAGTGCGGCATTCCATACAGAAACCAGTAAGTTGCTCGCCGTAGCGAAATTGTTCCTAGCTATAGCGAGTATGGCATTCCATATAGAGACCAGGGAGTTGCTCGCTGTAGCGACGCCATAGCGAAGGCAGAGGTCTGGAACAGACACGAGCTCGCCGTAGCGAGGTCACTAACTCGCTATAGCGAGAGCGGTCCAGAAAAGCGAGAAAAAGAGAATTTGACTTTTTAAAAGCTTCCAAATCTCTTCTTTCTTCTTCTAACCGACTCAAACTCGTCTTAGGAGAGAGAAAAGGGCGGAGGAGAGAGTGAGAAGCTGAAGAGAAGAGGAAAGCACAAGAAAGGTATGAATTTTCATGGCTTCCTCTTAGTAAGTTGCCCTTCTCCCCTTTTCCCCTCTTTCCTACGGTTTAAATGGTAGAAAATGGCTAGGTTTTGAGTCTGGTTCAGGGGAGAGGGAGTGGGAAACCATTCTTGAGAGAGATTAGAAGTATATAGTCTTCTCTATCTTACTTTTCCCCTTTCTTAAAGAGCTTAAAAGTTGAGAAAAGAGAGGGATAGCTAATGGACCCTAGTGAGAGGAAAAGACCTAGAGTGAGGAGCTCAGTAGAGCTGATTAGAAGTGATCCCTAGCTTAAGAATTGAGTAATAAAGTATTAATTCCATGCTTTTGTGTGGTTAGGCTCAAGAGGAACTCTCCCATCTAGAAGTTGTTGTGAAACCAATAAGGGAGGAGACCATTGTCAGAGCAAGTTGAGAATAGCTAGCAAAGGTAGTTCTCTCCACTTTCTCTCATGCATAATTGTGTGTTTACATTGTCTTGCTTGTGTGTATGAATGATATGATATGAGAAATGTGTTAGCATGATTATGTGTTATGATTGAGATGATGTTTTAAATGATTGTTGGTTTGCTTGAGGAAATGGAAAAGCCAATAACCCTATAGCCAAGGTGAGGATGAGCCGAAGCCCTAAGTTGGTTGAGCCAGGTCTCCCAAAAGTGAGGTTGACTCCCAAAGAGTAAGGGTGAGTCTAAGTACCTCTAAAAGTATGGGAAGGCAAATCCAAAAGCCATAAGGGAAGGGGTGAGGCCGATCCAAGTACTCAGCGAGCTCTTGAATGTTATCCATGGCCATTTTACATGTTTCAAATGTTTTTCATCATGTTTTATATGCTAACATGCCATACATGCATAATGAGACTTGTTGCATGCAATCTATGTATGTTTGAATGAGAGTTGAACTACTGAGATTCCATGAATCTCACCCTCCCTCTCCACCATCCAACCATGCCAGGCGGCCCAAGTGAGATTAGAGATGGGAGCAACCACCACCAAGCATGAGGCTAGGGATAGAGATGAAGAAGAATGTAAAGAATTCTTGCATATGTATCTTGTACATGAGATGTAAATGATGTATATGATGTAGTTCCTCATAGTTTTGTAAAACCATGTATATATTAATGATGAATGTATGAGAATGAGATTTATGATGAATGAAAGAGCATGGTTGAACGAGAAATGATCAATGATAGCCTAGAATATATGGGTGCATAAGTGGGCATGGGGTAGTGAGTTTCCCCAATCCAAGTTAGTAGACACTTGAGGCATGATTGATGGCTCCTATAGATGCTTTCTCATGTGCTCAAGGAGTCATAGAAGTAGAAAAACTAGGATTGGACCCCATTAGCCACACTTTTGGCCAAGAAAGGGCATTTTGCACATGATGTCATAGAATAGCCATATGACCTCTTCTAGCTATGATATTTGACGTGTAGCTAGATTATGTTTAGAGCTTTCTGGGAAGCTAGAGTTCATGTCATTTAGAGGTCTATAGCATTTTCTATGAGCATCCAAAGTTGACATCAGAAATTCGGATTTCAGAAAATCACTGGTCATTTGGTCAGTTTGAGAAACGTGTCATCCGAGGGGCAAACGTAGTCCAATGGCTACGAAATTTTATACATAGAAACTAGATGGTCACAGTGACTTGTAGGAACTGGAAGCAGCTCATTTAGAGGTCCAGAGAGTGAGTTATGCAATTTCGAAGTTCCTGCCCAGAATCAGACCCCCAACCAGACCCGAGGTACTGTTTCATCGGTTTCCGGGGAATTGGCTTGGTGGACTGATCTAGAGATATTTTTATCCTCTAGCTAACATCCACATCTTTCCATAGAGATAGAGTTTATGAGCATTGGATTTTTGTGGAATTAGTTAGACATTTTCAAAGTCCATATCAGTAAATTGTGACAGCAAAGAAGTCCCCTCTGACCAGTGAACTATTTCGATGTCAAACGCAGAATGAGTGAGAGATTGAGACTTCTAAGTATTTTTAGCATGAATTAAACGTCTCAAAATTTCTAGAATGACCCAGATCATGCAGATACGATTTTTCTGCATTTAGTTATGTATTTTCAAAGTTAGCCCAGAAATGAAGCAAAATCTGCCCATAGCGAAAATGCATGTCTCCAATCCCTTTTTGCTTTCCATGAGTTCTAAGCATATAGTGGGGATTGAAATAAGTCTCAATAGAGGAATTGAGCATGAGGAATCAGAGAAAGAGCTCAACCGGTCCATATTACTTCAAAGTGGAGCTCTACCCACACATAGTGCCATAGAGAGAGTGAGCATAAGGGAGAGAAAGTATCTCCCTTATGAGTTCTGCACCGCCCATATGGGCTAAAGGGCACGCTGGGTATGAGCTAGAGGTTAAGGTGTCACACATAGTATTTGACTAAGTCTATCAAATAGAATGTGATATGGGAAGGAGTAAGACTTTCAATGTGCACTCTAACTTCACTTTGGAGTTTCCTATCAATTCTGGCTTCACCTATATGCTAATACTCCATTTTTGTGAGCTTAATCTGAATATCAATAGTTCCTATAATAAATTGTTCAATATTCATATAGCCAACCAATGGGCTGAGAATGGTGCAAATGTTCATAATCCGAATAGGGGAAAAAGGGTTCTTGCATATAGAGACTATGCTGTACATGTTTCAAAAGATGAAAAGACAACTTTTCTCTCACTCAAAATGCATTATGGCTTGGAAACATTGGTCATTAATGAGTACAGGGATGCACTCTTAAATGGACTTGAGATTTTCAAAATCAATTATTAAAGTAATTATTTTGCCAAACCTAACCTTAATCCTCTTCCACCACCTTTGCTTGATTCTAATGAGCTACCCCAAAAAATCCAAGAAAAACTACAAGCATGATTATAATTGGCATTGTCATTAGCATTGTAGCTTCCATCGTCATTTTGATTTCCAATGTTGCATTCTTCCTCATTAGTTGTGAGAAGAAGGTTAACAAATCTTCCAAGTCTATTAATGGAACTTTAAAGTGGGTTTCATTTTCATTTACCACCATTACCAAATCAACAAGGACTGCTAATGGCTCATTTATACCATCAAATTGTGTTGTCACTTTTCTATAGCTAAGATTAAGAGCTACTACCAACAACTTTGATGAACTCTTTAACATCATAGTTAGAGGATTCAACAAAGTGTACAAAGGGTACATCAACAATGGCCACACTTCAGTGATGATCAAGCAACTCAAACCCAGTTCACAATAAGGGGCCTATAAGTTCATGTCTGAGATTGAAATGCTATCATAGCTTTATCACCTGCATCTAATGTCTCTCATTGGTTAATGCAATGATGGCAATGAGATGATCCTTGTGTATGAGTTCATGGCTCATGGGACCTTCCATAAGCATCTTTACGATTTTGATCACCACCCACTTTCCTAGAATCAAATGCTGGAGATTTGCCTGGGTGCACCATGAGGACTATATTATCTTTATACAAGTGTGAAGCACGCTATCATTCACCATGACGTCAAGATGACAAACATCTTAATATATGACAAATGGACAGTGAAGATTTCAAATTTTATATTATCCAAAGCAAGACCTTTGGGTATTTCAAAATATAACATTAATGTAAGCATAGTAATGAAAGGTAGCAGTGAATATATAAATCTAGAATACTTCATGTGTCAAAGATTGATGGAGAAGTTTGACATATACTCATTTAGAGTGGTCCTGTTAGAGGTATTGTGTGGGAGGCCTCCAATCCTACCTGCGGTGGAGAAGCAATAACAAAGCCTAGTAGAGTGGGTCCAAAGATATGATGATGTGGGTGAGATCCATCACATAGTTGATCCATTCATGAGGGAAAGTATTGCGCCCGAGTCCTTAAAGGCATTCAGTGAGATTGCATTGAAATGCTTGGTTGATGATAGGAAAGATCAACCATCAAAGAGTGATGTGATGTTGAGCCTAGTGTTTATGATGGAAATATAAAAGAGAGCAGAGGAAACAAGGGTTGGTAGGACTCAGAACAATAGGAAAAGAAAAGAGATTGGGTAGTTGAGGATGTGTATGAAAGAGGAAGAAAGTAGAGAAAATTAGAAAAAGGACCTAAACTCTACAAAAATTATAATAAGGGAACTTAAAAGTTAAAATTGTTTTTAATGCTTTGAGGACCTAAATCAATGAGCGGAAGGACTGAAATGCCCTTATGAATCCAAATGCTACCTGCTTCTCTCCATCGATGCTGCTCTCCTCCTCTTTGGCCTTTGTTACCCATTGATTTTCTTTATTGATGGTTACCTATCTTTCGACGATTTCTCCCTCAATGGTTTACTAAAATTCCTTTGATAGTTTCTCCTTCGATGGTTTATTGAAATACATATCCTTCGACAATTTCTTCCTTGCACACAAGACCTCTCCTTTGACAAGTTCTCCCCCTCTCATAAGGCCTCTCATTTAATAGTTTTTCCCCTATGCGCAAGACCTCTCATTCTCTTTATCTTGGTGTGCTTTGCAAATCTGTGGCAATCAACAGTGAGTTGAACCTCTTCTTCTCATTCAACGATTAATAAGGTTTGCAATTTTCTTCTCTCTAAAATGTCACAATTTACATGCTTTCACTTCAAATGTCAAATATGTCTAGGTTTTATTAAAGAAAAGAATTTGGGTAGTGAAAGACCACAATCAGGAGACTCTAGATTTAAAATTTTAGATATTAAATTTCTGTTGGCTTTGGGTGATTGCTATTGTATATTATATTTTTGTTGATTTCTTTAAAACCTTCATACTAATACTAAATTTGGGACAGGTAAATTTCTATTAATCTAGTAGCAACACAATAAAACTTGGTAGTAATGGGCCCAAAACTTAATAGTAAAGCATGACCCTTAAAACATAAGTAGTAAATGTCCTTAAATCCAACAGTATCATCCCCAAACTTGATCATAAGAGCTCTAAAACTCTAAGTATGCTATGCAAAGTCCTTAATATGTAATGGTAAATTTCCTTAATTACAATAGTAACACACCTAAACTTGGAACTACTTTAAACTTGTAAGTGAACTACAGTAGTAATAACTAAATATGTAAGTGAACTACTTTGAACTTGCATCACATGTTGTGGTTTGTTTATCAAACCTCACTTTATTACATTGCTTCCATTGTTCAATGGTGACTGTGGAATTTACTTGATAAAATACTTACAATCTTGGACTGGGGAACTAAAGCCTGAATGGGGAGGTCTCACCATGCCTACCTTTACTATGGTATGAGCTTCTCTTTCAATTGTTTATTACGCTCTAATGTTTACGGCTCATTTATAAATGGTTGTAGTTTTCATGAACAATTGGATGAGTTTAGTGTTCAACTTATGTGAGACTTGGTTAACCATCCACTCAACAAGTGTCATGGTGATGTAATGGTCTCTACACTAGCAACAAACCAAGGGAAGTGAACAAGAATGTAGTCATTAATTGATTGTTTGATCCACTTGGTTTTGTATCATTATAGTTATATACAAAAGCATCCTGATGTGAATATTGTAGACAAATTATTCTAAATATTTTATGCTTATGGTTATAATAAGATTATGAAGGTTTTTGAAGTTCTTTTTTTTTTCTGCTACCAACTTTAGTATTTTCTTAAAATCCAATAAGAGTAAATTTTTGTTCTTAATACTTTTTTCTCCTACAAATATCTAATAATGGCCAGCATGTATAATAGTAAGATCTAATAAGTAATATCATTAAACTTGGGATTTATGGTCCTAAAATTCAATTACTCTGCAAGGTCTCTAAACATGGCAATAATAGTTTTAATGCTCAATAGTATTTATACTCTACAAGGTCCCTAAACATGGTAGTAAATTTCATAATGTCTAGTAGTAAGATCCCTAAACATGATAGTAACGATCTTAAAGCTCAATAATAATTATAAAAGTCCTTAATCATTGTAGTAAATTTTCTTAAAACCTGTTGTAACATCTCTAAACCTAATAGTAATTGTTACAAAACTCATAAGCAAGTATACTTTGCAAAGTCCATAAATATAGTGGTAAATTTCTTTAAATATAATAGTAACAACTCTAAACTTTGTAGTAACAAACTTAAAACTTAATAGCAGTAAATTTCCTCAATTGTAATAGAAACATTTCTAAACCTCGTAGTAAAAGTCCTAAAACTCAATAGTAACTTCACTCTCCAATGTCTCTAAACATGGTGGTAAATTTACTTAAATACAATAGTAACAACTTTAAACTTAGTAGTAACGGGTTTAAAACTCTTGTTGAAGGACAATCCTTAAAATATAATGGCAAATTTCCTTATATTCAGTAGTAATGTCCCTATACCTAGCAGTAATGATTCTAAACCTCATCAATAACTATGCTTTACTGACACCTGTCATTCTTAATGTTATATTTTTCCTTAAGTGCTGATTTTGACTTTAAATCATGCAAGGATATATAGTCATCTAGTGCATCACTGAGTACATCAATTACATTAACTTTTATTTGAATTATAAGACAAATGATAAAATTGAATCATTTAAAGAGTAATAATAAGATATTAATTATGTATTTTTAAAATAAAGATATTGAGTGGAAGCCCAAAATTAGAGTGAGAAACGTTCTTCCTTCCTCATTAGTAGAGGAAGTTGGTGTTCTTTCTTCTACTGGCACAAACAAAAAAGCATCTTCTTGGCTTAAAATAGATTTTTTTTAAGTTACAAAATTTAAATAAAAATTATAATTATAATTATAAAGTTAAAAATTTTAACTGTAAAAAAAAATAAAAAAGTACATTTTAAAAATTTTAATTGTGCACAATTAAAATTTTTAAAGTGAAATTTTTCTTAGTTAAAATTTTTGACTTTAGAATTATAATTTTTATCTTCATATTTATATTTTATAAATAAAAAAGCTTATTTTGTTGTTTGTTACCTTTCGTTCCTTGTATCCCTTGTTAATGTTCAAAGTTTTGGTGCCAGTAGGGTAGGGTTCTTCATGACCTGGGATCACATGTAATATTTTAAAGAGAAAATTATAGTTAAAGAATACAAATTTAAAATATTTACATTAAAACATCTTAACTTTTGAAATTATTTTAAAGAATTTTAGAATAAAAAATTTTAACTTGAGATTTTAAAATATAATTTTTCTGTACAATTCAAAGTTTTTATCATAAAGTCATTTTGAATAATTTCAAAATTTAATATCATTAATTTGAAGTCTTAAAATATAATTTTTATATTTTAAAATAGGTTTAAATATCTTAATTTTATAAAAAATTATGATTTGATTCCCTTAGTTAAAAATCTAACAATGTTAATCTTTAATTTTTTTTAAAAAATGATCTTTTTTTTTCTCATAATTCATCTGAAATTTAATATTAAATTTAACAATAAGTTGACACAAATATCAAATTTCAAGGTGAGTTAATGATATCAAATCAAAAAATAACTCTTAAATAAATAAATAAATTATTAAGTTTAATATTAAATTTTTTTATCAATTATAAGACAAGCAACTAAAAAATTATTTAAAATAGAAAAAAGATAAAATTATGTATTTTTATAATACAAAGATCAAATTAACTCTTAAATGCTTTAATGATTAGATTGTTTTGATTCGTAATAAAATGATGACCTACAATTGTGTCTCAAATATTGACTAACAATTTTGAGTATAATTTTTTGTTTTTAAGTTAACTTTTTATTGAGAATTAATATTTTAATTCTTTAAAAATACATGTCACAATTTGATCTTTTTAAATTATAATATTTTATTTTACTCTTTTAAAGATTGTTATTTTCTATTTCATTTTTATATTAAACTTAATTTGAATCTCTTATATTTTTTTTATTTAATTTAAAATTAGATAAAAAAAGAAAGAAAATAAAAATGAATGGTTTTGAAAACCACTCACTCTCCTCTCTTTTCTCTCATTTTTTTTTTCATTTTCATCTAACATTAAATTAAATGTAAAAGAACTAAATGTATATCTTCTGTCATATTTCGTAGTCCTATGAGTAGTTAAGAGTTACATTAAGATGCTTTAACAACACTCGTCTCTATTATGCAATCATATGCACAATGTTGGGTGCAAATTTGTGTTCTTATACTGGGCATCGCTGCCCAAAAAAAAAGAAACTAACCCTTACCTCCATATTTCTGTTGTATTGAGAACATGTTACTATTTATTATGTAAAAAAGGTGACCAATATATTTTAATTATAATAAAATTTTAAAGTTCTTCTAATTTTCTTTCACACCAATAAAGAAGGAAAAGATTATTAATACTATAAGTCAATGATTAATTATATTTTATTTAAATTCATGAGACCATATTAATTTTTTGGTCTTTTGGCCCAAAATGAGTCAATACACCAATTTTTTTTAATATGTTTAATAGATTTGTAGTCTTCTATTTAATCTTTTAAAGATTACTTTAATATTATTTGAATAGTAAATTAATATAAAAATATCTTTAAATAAATTAATTAAATTAAATAGTCTCTCTTCTTCTTACTTACATAATATAAGTATTAAGCTGAAATATAGATTATTATAAAATTTATTTGGGATGTTTAAAGATTATATTATTATTATTATTATTATTATTTGTGATAGTATTAATATTGAAAAAAAAAGAGTGATCCAGTTAAATAAAATATTTTCTTAAAATTTTATTTATATAATATAATAAGTATTAAATTAAAATATATATTATTACAAAATTTATTTAATTATTAAAAAATTATCTTAATATTATTTAAATAATAAATTACAGTATGAATTACCGCAAAACTCATTTTCTTGAAAGCAAAGGCTGGAGACGCGGCTTTGGTACAGCACGTGGACTGCACTATCTTCTTGCAGCTGTGGACCACAATGTTATTCAATCGCAGCAAGAAGATGACAAATATCCTAGTGTAAGAAGACTTTTGAAAGAATGAAAAAGATAATAAAAATGATGATATGATTTTATAATCTAAAATCATATTTGATATTATATAAAGAATAAAAATATTCTTTTATTTTAATATTTGATAGAATGGATAAAAATAAATAAATGATTATAATATTCTTAGTATAAAAAATTAAAAAAATTTCTTTTTTTGATATAAAATAATAAAGTATTATTTTTTAATTAAAATTTTTTTCATTTACTGATATAAAATATTTTAATAATATTCAAAATATTAAAATCAAACTTTTTTTGCCAACTAAAATTTAAAATATTAACAAGTTATTTTTTTAATAGTGGAATGCAGTCCACAATTTATTTCTCTAACATAAAATTCAAACAGTGCAATAAAAAGGAATGTTGAACAGTGGACAAAATGGTTTTTTCTCCTCTTCCTCATATAAACAGTAACATTTTGTGGATTTTTAGATTGGAAAGAAGCATACATGAAATGACAGGTGAAGGTTTCCATTGAGATTGCTTCTCATGTGTACCAAAGGATTTTTTAAGGAAATCCCTCGCCTTTTTAATCTCTTTTCCCACCACTTCCTGTCCACCAAACACAACCTTAGGAGATGAGAGATGTGCGGTGAAGTTTTCATATTTCGGATTATCCAAAATGGGACCCACAAGGATGTCGAGGTCTCGCATAAGCACGATAGTGGAAGGAAGTGTTTGTTATTTGGACCTGAACCGCTATAAGCGTTAACGGTTGACTCAAAAGTTTGACGTTTACTCCTTTGGAGTGGTGTGCTTGAATTATTGTGTGGTAGGCCACCTTTGCTACCTAACGTGGAAAAGCAGAAGGCAAGTTTAGGAGAATTCACGAGTAGTGATGGAACAGAAAGCGAATCAATGGCCACAAGGGATGATCTTTTGGGATGAAGGTCACTGATATAGGTCATTGCTGTACGATGACCTTTATTTAGGTTCATTTCCATATATCAAGGAGTTATATAATGATAGGCTTGTAAATTATGTATGATGCACCAAATAATTTTAAGCTTTTCATTTTCATATATATAAGAGTATATTAGAGGAAAGACATATTGCAATTATCTTTAGGAATTGTACTATTACACAACAAATTGTTTTTTTTGTCCTAGCAAGAAAATAATAATATTATGAATGGTGACATCCTCAATATATTTGTTAGAATTATTTTGAATTGCTTCAAGAAAGTTTAACTTTATTGATTAATATTTAATTACAAACACTAAACTTTTAGTTTTTTTATTTAAAGAAAAGATGGTCATGCCTAGACCACTTTTTCATCAAGACTAGCTGTATTCATTTTAGGAGTCGCATATTATTGACCCATTCCAATGTAATTGCACCTTCCATGCAAGTTGCAAAGCACAAAAAGTAGAGAATGAATATGGCACTTTGTGCTTGGATAATTAGAGTTTTAAATATTCAAATGAATCAAATAGACTCTCCAAGTCGTCTTTCCAGCATCAATCCTGTGCTTTTCGATAAGTATATGCTCCAATCGCATTCAAAGATTTGCAAGTTGTTTACAGTGGAAGATTCGAAGTACATCTTTATGTATAATAAGAAGATGCACTCCATCACTTATAAGAGCGATGTTTTTTCTTCTTTGGTTAATTATTATTTTGGTCTTACAAATGTATTTGTTTGTGATATTTTTCGAAATGCAATTGGTTATCGAATTGAGAGTACCTAGCCATGATTTATGATCTCATATGTCAATTTTAAGTTTTTATTTTACGAGTTGTTTGAGGAAATAAAGATAAGACTTTCTTAAACAATTATTCTATTTAAGTTTTAAATGAAGTTAAGCCAACAAATATAGTTTTTTAATGATTAAACTTTTTTGATTCGTGACAAATGATAGGTTTCAAATATTAACTAAAAATTTTGAGTACAATTTTATGTTTTTAAGTTAATATTTATTGAGAAAATTAATATTTTAATTCTTTAAAAAAGTCTCCAATTCTCTTCTTTCGTGCATATTGTATACTCAACATGTTTTATAGTAGATATCAATTTAGTAGAAAATAGTGAATCCATGAATTATGATAGGACCAAATGCTTTACATATATATATATATATATATAATTTGGAAGAAAATCTTGCTGTTTCTTAGACTTGATCGTAAATTCAAGAGTCCCTTTGACTCGATAGGTTCATCTCAGAGAATCAGATATAAATCTAAAAATTAAACCCGGCTAAAAAATGGACCCATTTATAAAAGCCAGTCTTGTAAAACGAGACAATTTTAATTTTTTTTTTAAGCCCATCCCAACCAAAGGTTTGAACTAATATTTTTTTAATATATTAATTATAATACTAAAATTTTTTTCAATCTATAACATTTTACATATTAATATTTCTTTATATATATTTTTATATGTGAATGTTTTATTTCCAACTTAAAGAAGAATTGTCCATTTTCATTTTTTAACTCAATATAAGTTTTTAAAGCCTTGCATTTGTAAGGGGTTCATGAATTACTTATTTGATTTTTAATTTGTTATTTTTTATTTCTTAAGCTATAGTTCTTAATTTAATTTTTTAAATTAAATTCTATCAGTACATTCTAAGAGGGAGATTTGTAAAATATTTTTGTATCTAAATAAAATATTAGAATTTTTTAGGAAACCCAAAGAGTATATATATATATATATATAATGAATGATATTATCTAAATTCAAAAGGTTTTTTGTGTAAAGAACAAAAAAAGGGACCAGTTAAGTCGGACTTAGAAGAGAAAATTTATGGCCAAGCTAAGGGGAGAAAAATCTTAATTTAATGTTAGTCAAAGATATACTTTTGACTTTATAAAATTTAAATATTTATAAAATGAATTTCAATAAAATTCTCATTAGCTTATAATATAAAGAAACTAATTAAAACAATAATCTAATAGATTTGATTTAGTAGTCACCGGAGTTGATCGTTAGTAAGAGGACTCTAAACCTTAGTTGAATCATGTACCTCAAAATATAAAGAAGCTGGAATAATTAAATTTAATTTTAAAAAATTAAATTCATATTTCAAAGAGTTGGGATTAAATAAGATTTTGGAATTGGGTTTGCTGGACCCTGAACTGGGTTAATCAAGTAAGCTAGGCCCAATATCCTCCACTTAATTAATGGGCCGGGCATTAAGGTGTGATTTACCACATCGAATCACAACACTCGAAGGAATCATGTATTGATAAGTTCATATTTTGCCCACAGATTTTTTTTATAGGCACTTATTGGTTAAATTGCATTAATTATTTCTACTTTACTATTATTTAAGGTTGTTTTGTTCATAGGAAAATTTAAAGATAAGAATTTTAATATGGATCCTATTTACTTACATATGGGTCAAGAAAATATTAAAGAGATAAGCGAAGCACAAGGAAGGGCTCAAGATAGAGCTAATATCACTAAGGCCTAAGGGGCCACATTCAACTAATCCATCGGGAATGCTCAGGGTGTGGGCAATCCAGCTAATCCATGTTCAAGGAGGCCACAACGCTATATCTCATACGCCTAGCTTGAAAAGAAATATCTTAGGTACAATAGATTAGGAAATCTCCAAAATACTACTAGTTCGACATTTAAATATAAATAAATGTCCGTATTAGAACAAAATGCGCATATTTCAACAATATATGTTGAAGCTTATTTAATGGACCAGAGTTCGAGCACTTGAGTTTTTCTCAATACAACTCAAAAAATGGGCGATTCATTTATTAAAAAAAAGTTGCCATGTACACATCGCAAGTAAGCATCTAATAAATAAGTTGACGGCAAATGTTATAAAGGATGCGAGATAAGCAACTAAGAAAGAGGGATTAACTTTAACTGTAGGAAATATTTAATGAAATTACCAAATTTAAAGAATTTTATCGTAAAGAAATAATTTGAGGACCAAAACGTAACGGCAACGAAAATGCTAATTTGGCCAAAATTCAGAAAGTTGAGGAACGGTGGCAAGTCCACAAGCCCAAGCACGTCCGAGATTATTCTTCAACCCATCAACATCAAGGGCCATACCCTACGTCATCCCGTCGCTTCCACTCAAAATTCACCAATGATTTGCATTACTGTATCGAAGCAGCTGAAGGGAAACAAAAAAGGTTAAAATTTTCTAATATTAAAAACTACTAAAAGCTATTTTTTAATATATTAGATTTACATTTTGAGTCTATTTCTCTAATTACACTTGGATCCGGATTGCACTTATTTAACCCACTTGGAGGAAATCATAAATCTATGGCTGATCCCTTTCATCAATGATCTGTTGGAGATTCGGTGAGATGGCATTGAATTGTTTAACTGATGATGCAGTTCAACGAAGATAAATTTTCTGGTCAGACATCACCTATTATCTTCCCAGAGATGCTTCAGTTCTCTTTTTTTAGAACAAAAAAAATATAAAAAGGAAGCACAACCCCTTGTTTGGGGGTCAAAGCATCTTGTGCTGTAGCAGAGGACGCGGATTCTAGGAAACACCAAAGGCTACAACTCCTACCCAAAATTTAGCATTGATGACGAAATTGACCGCGACGACTGCAGTTGTAGTAAATCTAGTGAGACAGAAATTGCATATTTTGATCAGAAATATGCCATATTCCATTCTACATGGGATTCACAATTTATTCTAACAATCACCAAAGTGGTACAAACCCAGAAATACATGTACAGAAAAATACAACAAAGGGGGAAACCAAAAGCATTAAAACATAGAAACAAACACCTTCACATCACAATTAAACTTATAATCATTAATCAACCAGAAGCAGCTGGGTAATTTCTTAGCAACTTCGTGTATAATCACCGCAGTTTTGTTTAGGAGCGCCTCCATTTGCAGAGGGAAGGCAGTTTCGATATCCCCTGTCTTGAGGACAGTCCACTGAAGCCTGATTCCTGTTCTCTATTCTCCTAGTTACAGACTGCTTGAAATCTAACAGCATTCTGGCTATATGCGAATTCATCGGGAACTCGGCGACGTCGTCACCGATGAGACAGTCGACGGAGCCCCCGCACACGGTGGTGAAGCTGCCGTTGACATTCCCTGAAGTTGCCTTGCTCAGATCTGCGTGGACCAGTAGGATCATCGACATCAGGAAGATTAGCGAGAGTCCCTTCTTCATTTTGGCTCCTCAAAAGCTTTATCTGGATGTCTTGGTCACTCAATCCTCCTAATAACCTAAGCTATTGTTTATTGAAAGGCCATGGTTCATTACTGAAGACTTCAAGACTTTTTGCCAAGAAGTAAACCACGAGAGACACCTGTAGTTCACTCTTTATATAATACTCGAAATTCACTTATCAGCTCCCACTAACTTTATTATACTTTTCCGATGTATTTTAAATAAAGTCCCCATTATTTGTCTTTTTAAAGTAACTGAAGAATTTAATATATTTTATATTTTTATGAAAAAAGATAAAATAATAAATATTTATTATTAGTCTAGATATTAATTTTCCGAGACATACATGCTACGAGACTAAGATGTAAATGTGAGGTTGACAAAAGATATAAGATATCAATAATATCTTAGTAGGTAATATTAGAATATTCTGTCTATATTAAGAATCTAAAAAAATATTTTTAATTTTACATATATAGTCAATCTATTATTTTTAAAAAATTAATATTATTCACACATTAATTAACATTTTGAAATGTCACACTTTTGATCAAGAGTGGACATTAATTAGCATTTACTAGATTATTCGAGCTCTGCTCTAAAAAATTTAAACTTTATATTTAAATCTGAAACTGTGCATGTCTTTTAACAAAATATTAATAAGAGAAAGATTTTGAATTATGATTGGGTTGGAGTTAGAATCTAAATTTTCAAAGTAGGCTGAGTTGGGCCAGATTTAAATTAAAATAATTAATGTTAATATTAGAGTCGTTTTGGTCGTATCAAAACTTATTGTTAAGTTCTTGCGCAATGTTTTCTCCATTTTTTTCCTTGAAAAGGAAGAGTTGGATATATATCTTTTGCTCAATTGTTATTCAAACGTATTATGTTTGATTGTTAAACATAGCGGTGAATGTACTTCCAATAATTTATTGACAGATTGTCATCCGACTTACATTGATGGCGTTTACTTAGTCAAATAGGATTTGGTTTTAAATAAAAAAGAATGTAAACACTAATAATCAATTCTGACTATTACGTCAATTTAGTCTTTTATATTTTTTAATTTAATTTTTCATAAAATTATATTTTTAATTTAATCTCTCATAGAGAAATTATTTTTTAATTAAATGTTTTATAAAATTATTTTCTCAATTTAATTTCTTACATATAAACATTTCCCAATTTAATCTTTTATAATAAAATTATTATTAATATTATCTTTTTATCAAGATACTATAAATAAAAG
This sequence comes from Erythrophleum ivorense, assembly GCA_026724425.1. Taxonomy (NCBI): domain Eukaryota; kingdom Viridiplantae; phylum Streptophyta; class Magnoliopsida; order Fabales; family Fabaceae; genus Erythrophleum; species Erythrophleum ivorense. The sequence goes on from JAIUCV010001223.1 coordinate 120,393, forward strand.
TAGCAATAAATTGATAAAATAACATTATTTATAATTTATAAAAAATATATTATTTGTCATCATATCTGTTAATTTTATTTATAGTAAATTAATAGAAAGATATTTTTATTAATAATTTTATTTGTAAGAAGCTAAATTAAATAATACTTATTTGTGAGGAATTAAATTAATAAAATAATTTTATCAATAATTAAATTAAAAATATTTTATTTATGAAGAACTAAATTATAATTTTACTCATTTTATTTTTATTTTAGCTTTTTGGAGTAAAAAGCACATGGGATATTTGAAGGATAAGGTGGGGTGGGATATCCATTCAAGGAGATGGTATAAGAAGAATGATGGGGATGCGATATTGAAATATATATTGTAATTTTTTGCAATAATATATTATATATCTAGAAGAAAGAGAGTAATATAAAAAAATATAAATATATATGAGGTTTATTTTTTCACTTTTTTATTTTTTTATCTTTTTTAAATACATTATATATTTACTTACCAAATTCAATTACTTACTTAATTCAAAGGATCTAGACAATCAAAATGTGACTTTTCTTTTGATGCCAAAGCGAGTGGACAAGAAAGCTTGCTTTAGTCCTCGATTCCAAATTAGACCGGCAACTCACATGCTTTTATGGCCGCTTACATGCATTCCAGCTAATCTCTCCTTATACCGTCTCCATCTAACAAATATAATCCAATTCACCCACTTTTTCATTGTCTTTTGCTTCTCCAAGTCCCCTTCTTGGTCCTTTTTTAAATTTTCTTTCTTCTTGTATTTTTCTTTTGAAATTTGACATTTCTAAGTATTCTTTTTGTATTATTAAATTTCACTCTTTTGCTAACTTTTTTTTTCTGGAATACCTAAAACAATATATCCAACCATGGTGTTGTCTTAGAATAATTTTTGTGAATAATTAACCAATATGAACTTATAAGGACTGACCAAGGTATCTTTTATTAATCTAAAAATATATATAATTATTTATATATTTTTTATTAAGTTTTTATATTAAAATATAATAAATATATAATTTTTTTAATATAACAATTATATAATTTTTATAAACGAGTATATAAATTGTACAAATTACTATCTTATAATTGAGTTTTTTTTAAAATTATAATTTGTTATAAAATTTAATAACAAAAATTAAAAGAAAAAACAGCACTTAAACCTTGTGGATCATTTATAATATGCTTTAAAATGAAAGCTATTTAACTGTTTTATGGCCGCACCCGCCATCTCTGCCACTAAAATCTGTCAACTAACATTTTATACAAGACGATGACACAAAACTATTGATTGAGAAAAAAGATCTTAGAGCTAACACTTATTGTTGTTTATGGAAGCCATTAAAGGAGATGACAAAGAAAAAATGGCAAGGGGATGACTCAGAGACATGACTTGTTTTCTCTACTAACATGACCTTAGATTTTAATATATATGAGCCTTAATCCTAAAATAACTGGCAAAATTCCAAAAGAAGCTTTATGATTTAAGAAGGCCATAGCATGTGCAGTAATATATATATATATATATATAGGGAGAGAAACAACCACCATAAGAGAGGAGACTACATAATAATAAATTGTTATAAATAAAATATCAATAATGATATATTCCTACAAAATTTTAGAACAATAATTCTCTCATGTAAATAGATTCTTATGTATGAATTCTTTAAAGAATTTAATATATTAGTAATCATCCAATAAATTTTTAATCAATAAAAAATAATTATTGTATAATAATAATAATTACAAAATTAGTCTATGCAAATTTTTCTTTCCAAATTCAATAATTCACTACCTCTGAGTGAAAATTTAATCAAAACCCAAATTTATAATTACCCATTTTGTAAAATAAAGAAAACAGATCCTGGCCCCTGGCCTTTTAAACTGAAATTCCCAATTTGACCCTTGAAATTCCCAACAAAAATTTCCCCTTTTTCTGGCTTGCCATTCAGCTTTATACTCTTTCCAAACCAGTACGGCTTAAGCCAGCTTGTCACAAACAAGTGTAAAATGCTGTCTTTTTGCGTAGACTATGAACGTTTACTTTTACAAGCTTCCCAGCAACAACCAGCCCCCATGAATACCGCAAGTCCTAATCGTGAATCGATTTCTAATTCTGCTCTGCAGAGTTTTCCCAAATGAAAACCAAACCCTGTCTGCTTCATCCAAAGATGAGCTTCAATCATACCACTTCTGCATCATTAGGGAACATCATCTTCCTCTGTTTTTCCCTGCTCTACCTCTCCATTCGTGTTTATGCTTACACTCCCGTTGATCTTTTCAGCATCAACTGTGGCACCACCGGCAACTCATCGAGTAATGATCGGTCATGGATGGGAGACATCGACTCAAAACTCTTATCCACACAGGACGCATCCATTACTGCTAAAGCACTCACCCAATCTCCTTCTTCCCAACAAGTTCCTTACACCGCCGCTCGTCTCTCTCGCTCTCAATTCTCCTATTCATTCCCTGTCACTCCAGGCCCCAAATTCCTCCGCCTCTTCTTCTACCCAACCTCATACCCAGGTTTTGATCGCTCTAATGCTTTCTTCACTGTCAAATCCGGTGGCTTCACACTCCTCAAGGACTTCAATGCTTCACTCACCGCTGATGCTTCACTCACCGCTGATGCTAGAGATGAAGATATCATCTTCAGAGAATATTGCATCAACGTCAACGATGGTCAGAGGCTTAACTTAACTTTCACTCCAAATTCATCACTCCCAGATTCCTATGCATTCATTAATGGAATCGAGATCGTCTCCATGCCTGATTATCTTTATTACACCAAACCCGACGACCTTGGATTCAAATTAATTGGTTCGACAGTCCAGTTCCGCATCCCCAACAACGCTGCCCTCCAGACAGCGTACAGGCTAGACGTCGGTGGAAGCACAATCTCAGCAGGGGAAGATACAGGAATGCTCAGATCTTGGGAACCCGACGACAATCTCGTGGTAGGAAAGAGTTATTTGCCTGCTGATTATGATCCTGAGATAAAAACGCTCAGGTTCACTAATAAGGTTCCTAATTACACAGCACCTGACCAAGTCTATCGAACAGAACGAGATATGGGAAAGAATAAGACTTTCAACGTGAACTCTAACCTCACTTGGGAGTTTCCTGTCGATTCTGGCTTTACTTATATGCTGAGACTCCATTTTTGTGAGCTTAATCGGGGTATCAACAGTTCCTATAATAGAGTGTTCAATATTTACATAGCCGACCAGTGGGCTGAGAATGGCGCAGATGTTTATAATTGGGGCAAGGGAAAAGGGGTTCCTGTATATAGAGACTATGCCGTATTTGTCTTCGGAGATGAAAAGACAGCTTCTCTCTCACTCAAAATGCATCCTGGCTTGGAAACGTTGGTCACAAAAGAGTACAGTGACGCATTCTTGAATGGACTTGAGATTTTCAAAATCAGTGATCAACAAAGTAATAATCTCGCCGGACTCAACCCTGATCCTCTTCGACAACCTCCGCCCGATTCTTATGAGCCACCCCAAAAAAATTCAAGAAAAACCCGAAGCACGATTATAATCGGCGTCGTCGTTGGCGTTGTAGCTTCCATCGTCATTTTGATTTCCAGTGTCGCATTCTTCCTCATCAGTCGTGGGAAGAAGGTCAAGGAATCTTCCAAGTCTAGCGATGGAACTTCGAAGTGGGTTCCGTTTTCGTTTACCACCACTACCAAATCAGCGAGCACTACTAATGGCTCATCTTTGCCGTCGGAACTGTGTCGTCACTTTTCCATCGCTGAGATTAGAGCTGCCACCAACAACTTCGACGAACTCTTCAACGTCGGAGTCGGAGGATTCGGTAACGTGTACAAAGGGTACATCGACGGGGGTCACACTCCGGTAGCGATCAAACGGCTCAAACCGGGTTCGCAACAAGGGGCCCACGAGTTCATGACCGAGATTGAAATGCTCTCGCAGCTTCGTCACCTTCACCTCGTGTCTCTCATCGGTTACTGCAACGAAAGCAACGAGATGATCTTGGTGTATGACTTCATGGCTCGTGGGACCCTCCGTAACCATCTCTACAACACTGAAAATCCAGCTCTTCCGTGGAAGCTACGGCTCCAGATTTGCTTAGGGGCAGCCCGAGGACTGCATTACCTTCATACAGGTGCGAAGCACATGATCATTCACCGCGATGTAAAGACCACCAATATCTTGATAGATGAGAAATGGGTGGCCAAGGTTTCGGATTTCGGGTTATCAAGAATCGGGCCCACTGGGCTGTCCAAGGCCCACGTCAGCACAGTGGTTAAGGGTAGCATTGGGTATCTAGACCCGGAATACTACAAACGTCAACGTTTAACCGAGAAATCTGACGTGTACTCCTTCGGCGTGGTGCTGTTTGAGGTCTTGTGTGGTAGGCCGCCTCTGATTCGTATCGCGGATAAGAGACAGGTGTTGCTAGCTGATTGGGCCAGGCATTGCTTTCAAATGGGGACGTTAGCTCAGATAGTTGATCCGGCTTTGAAAGGGACGATAGCACCGGAGTGTTTGAGAAAGTTTGGTGAAATAGCTGTGAGCTGTTTGCTTGATGATGGGACCCAGCGACCATCCATGAACGACGTCGTTTGGGGGCTGGAGTTTGCACTGCAGCTGCAAGAGAATGCTGAGAAGATGAGTGGAAGTGGTGAGAAAGGAAGGGAAGAGGATGGAGGAGGTAAGAGTAGTGAGGAAAGTGATGGCATGTTTAGTAGTAGCAACAGTGTCGGAATAGTTTCGGATTCTAATAAGAGTAGTAGAGTGAGCGTTACAAGCAGTACTGGAGAGCGTAATTATGGTGATAAGGAAACTGATAGGTTAATATCTGCTACTGTTTTCTCTGAGATTATGGACCCAAAGGCACGATGATGACCGGGGGATATCAAAGTCTGTGGTGAAGGACAGCCAGAAGTTCCATTTAGAGAAAGCTCACGACTAAAAGTATGTTGTGTCCTATATTGTAGTTAAGGATTGTTTACGTTGTGGAGTTCAATAGACTTGTGCATAACATATTGATGTGGAATTTTATTAGCAACTTTACAGAATCATACATTAAGGTTCCTTTTGTAACAGTGAGTGTTAAAGTACTGAAGTATGGAGAGTATCAGATGTAAAATATGAAATTTAATAACTGCAGTAGCAATTTTAACAGAGGAAATTACAGAGGCTCACAGCTCAAACAGTACATGCTTCAAGTTTCAACAAACTTTTACATTATCATGAACTTTATGCTATTTTCGTGGGAAAATCTGAATTGATATTATTTTTTTTTACTAGTATGGCATGTAGTTACAAACTTACGACTAAGCAATAAGGCAACTATTTATTCCTGCAACATGGAGGAATGTAATTGGCATAAAATTAAAAAAGGATGACTGAATCAAGAAATATTCATAACTGTTGTAGCTTCTGATAATCGTCAGTTATTTAGGACATATACAAGATGCAACTAATAATCACAATTTTCTGACTATCTAATTGCTTATTTATGGTTCTGGAACTCTGAATCAACCAAAACCTTCCGATGGGGGCCTCCATATTAGACACGCTCATATTGGCGTCAAAATGCCACATCAAGAGAAAAGGGGAAAGTTAAGCGCGGAGGAGACGGCAGCACGACAAGTCGTTTATGGCTTTTATTGTTTTTTATTTAAAATTTTAAAACATTAAAAAAATACTCCTTGAATTTTAAAATATGATAAAACTAGATCCAGAAATTTAAGGGGGAAAAAAGAAAACAAACCAAAAGAAAAATAACAGTAAAACGAACAATAATAATAAACAGTACTCAAGGATTATATATATTGATATTTCTTTGAAATAATATTTTTAATGAATAAACAGGAAAACAGTAGGATGGCCAAAAGATTAGAAAATAGGCTCAATGCACAACAAATTCTTCCGTATAACACTTTATTTATTAGGTAATATTATGATAGATAATAAAATATGAGATTTAATCATATACCTAATGTCAATTTTATTAAATAATATATAAATGACATAATATTATATATATATATATATATATTCAAGAATTTTGTCAATAGTTAATGTATTACACCTCATGGGTCCCATCACTTCTTGACGCTAATGGCCAGATTGGTAAGTCGGAGTAAAAAGAAAAAGAAAAATAAAATTTTGAATAACATTTATTATATTTTTGTAATAGTTATTTAATAATATTTTTATAATTTTTTAAAAATAAAGATATAAAATTTATTTCTCATTTATAAATTTTGTTTAATTTCTCCTTTTATTTTTAAGTTTTTATATGTTAAATAACTAATATTCTGCTTATAAATTTGTAACTAAACCACTTATCAATCATCACCCTAATCAACGTCTCTCTTCGGTTAGAAAAAGTCCAACAAAACCTTTGGTCACCATTTCCTTATAGTCCGCGTTTTAAAATTATTTGAAGGGCCCTCCCCTCCTTTTAGGGACATTCATAGGTTTGGTTTGGTTCAGTTTTAGACTAAAAGCAAACCGAACCAACTTTGTTGGTTCAACAATTTTTTGGACCTTTTCAGTTTTGAATTCTAATCAGTTTGGTTCGATTTTTGTTCGGTTTAATTCAATTTGGTCTGGTTTGGTTCATATTTTTTTGACTAAAAATATTTTTTTAGGATTTTATTCTTTGCAATATATAGAATTTAATTTCTAATATTATGCATCTTATTAAATTTTAACCAATAATAATGTATTTATAATTTATTATTTTTACTTTTATTTTTAGTCTAAAAAACACCCATAAATTGATAAAAAGTTTTGAAAAGTAAAAAAAATAAAATAAAATAAGAGTAATATTTTATAATAAAATAATATAGGCAACTTGTCGATTTGGTTCGGTTTAACCGAACCAAACATGCCATGAACCGACAACCGAACCGAATTAATCGGTTTTACATTTAAAAAAACCAAACCAAACCATTTGTTAATCGGTTTTTATTGGTTTGGTTCAGTTTAAATGGTTTGGTTCGGTTTTGTTCAGTTTTGTTCATTCCTACCTCCCTTGGTTTCCATTGTTTATTTATTTCTTTAGCGCGTCGCGTGCACCATATTTTTTCGCACTTCTTTTGGTCTTTAATTTTATCTCTCTTGCTTGATAATATCTAAATTTTGGTCTTTTTCCTATCAAGCGTGTTTGCCTTTGACCTTATACTTTAACCTTTTTAGTGAGCCATTTATATTTCATTATTTGACAATAGATCTATGTAATTTCAATTTTAATAATTAGCCCATTTAAAATTTTAAATTTTGAGTGTTTTTTTCAAGTTGATTTGTTAGGTACTAGTGGTGTTGGGTACTTGGTTTCATGTAGTTAAAAAAAAAGTAATTAAAATGTATAATAAAAATGATATTAGGTTTATAGTAATTAAAATACAAAAACAATACCTACGTAGAAAATATTTTACCTTAGGAAGGTTGTTAAAGAAACCTTTGAGGATCATATTTTTGTATTTTGTCTTATTGTAAATCATTCTCTTCCACTCACATTTTTAACTTGATGTAGATGTTGTCACACCTAGCTTTTACTATCTCATACATGCAATATATAGAAATAGTATCAAAATTCGTATCCATATCTAAACTTTTTAATACCGAAATCAAACTATTTATAGGTTATTTTAAATTATAGGGGTTCAAATTTGATTTTTTTTCCTTAACTCATTTTTATTATAAATATGTTTATTCATACTCGATTTATGGGGCTTAACTCGTGGAAACCCTTTAAACATCATTGGGCCCAAAGTGACATCATAAGTTTCAAAATTTGCACTAATTTTGAAAATTTATAACTTGGGCTATACTACTCTAAATCACGTAAATTAGGTATTTACAGAAATTTTAGGATGTGAACTACATGCTATAAAAATTTTAAGCAAAATTGAACTTATTTGTCTAGTCAAATGTAATAGAACAGTAACACACGTCAGAATTGGAGGCATGTACCAGAACAAAACTTTGAAATTGAGTATTTTGAACTACACAACTCCAAATTAGGTGCTCTCAGTGGCCATGGAAATCTAAAGATGAGAACTAATTGCTATAAAAATTTCAAGAGTATTTGAGCTCATTTGATTCACAAAAGACATGGCATATTAGTGGCTACTACAGTATTCCAACACATTTAGACCCCTAACTTCAAAAATTCATAACTTCCTATACAACTTTTTTTTATGCAAACTTGATAGCTCTAGAAAGCTTATAATGCCAGCTATATGCCTTTAAAATTGTATGGGTATTGGACTTCATTTGACCATTGAAGCACATGAAATTCCAAAGATGTTCTGTGTAAACAGTGATAGAACCTAATTAAAATTTTTGTCCAATTTCAAAAATCTGTAAAATATTCTATACCACTCCAAAAATCATGGTTCTTAGCTTGACAAAAAGCTCTAAGAAAGGTCTAAATGCATGCCAAATCTTAGGCTCAAATTAGATCATTTAAGCCACTTTTGACATAAGAGTTGTTATGAAAGTTTTAATATCAACTTTAGTTCCAATTTGGACCATTTGGGATCCAATTGATTTTCTTTCACTTTGAACACATTTCTTTCATCATAAATGACATTTCTAATCATTTCATAGCATGTTAACATAATCAGATCAAAATTTGACCCTTTGATACTTAAGATTACATGCATCCATCCTATCATCCCATATATCAAACTCTACCATAATACATGTACATTGCCACCAATAGATATACATTGCTATTCTTAAACTTTTACACATAGTTCCATCATAAGACATGCATATTACCATCATAGATATCATAGGTCTATCATAGTACTAGTAAAGCATCATATACATACATATAAACAGAATGGCTAATACAATAATTTCCTAGTATTTAAGCTCTCTCTTGATCTTGGCTTTGACTTGGTGAACCTGAAATGGTTAGTGGGAGTATAGGGGGTGAGATTCAGGAGAATTTTAGTAGCTAATTTCAACCAATTCTACATATACAAGAATGCCATGAGTGCATGCCATGCATGTGGTGCAAGAATGCTATGTTTATGCTTCATATGAATCAAATGCATCATGAAACATGAAAACTTATTCATACATAAGCCATAGCATCATCATAAACTTTACTAGACTCAACTATTCTCGACCTAGAGCAAAGGAAGAGCTACTATGCTCAATTCCATGCCTTAAGGGAGTTAGGAGTCATCTCATTGCCTTTTATATACATATAATGCTCATATAGTTCATATGGTAAACATAATGAATCATTTCTCATGAAAACATTAAGCAATAACACACATAAGCATTTCAATTCATTCAAGCACTCAATTATATGCAAGAAAAGGAGATAAAGCTACCTTGAAGCTTGCAAGGACTCAATTAGCTACTAACCCACTTGACTATAGCTTTTCTCTTGACTTTTCTTCTCTTGGCACTTACACTTAGAAGTTTTTGAGATAGATGGACCTACACATAACAATTTCAAGACAAGTTAATCACATAGGACTTATTCTAGGCTTCATTATCTTTCTTGAATCTCATTAGCACTTAATATGCTATGTAAGGCTAGTTTTAGGTCCATAATGAAGCTACCATTGGTTCTTACTTTTTAAACCCCAAACTCTTGCATTCTACATGTCTTATAACTCTTAAGAAACTCATATGAATCATTACATACTTAGGTAGAAGGGTTTAGAACTAACTTGCTTCATTAACCTCATTTAAGCCCTTAAAATTTCAACTTTCATTCTAGGCCTCCTAAATTCAATCCAATGCTTTCATAATTATTTATTCATCATGGCTAAGTCTCTAAATTAATTAGAACTCAAAGAAACACTCCCTAAGTGCTTCTTGGATGGCTTGGCCGAGCCATACATTCAAGCAGAGCAATATGAAGTTTGCTTGCTTTTCTTTAGGGATTTGATACTCACTCTTGTTCCTTGGTTTCTCTAGAGTCTAGACATGATTAAATATGTCTTGGGTTATCCTTTTAAAGTTCTAAAACTCTCAAGGTACAATTGAAACCCTAACTTCCATATCTTGTTTCCTAATGCTCATTTCTTGATTCCAATTGCATAATTCAATTTCTCACACTCTGAAACCCTTAATTTTGCCTTGCTATCATCCAAAGCATCCTCACTCTTCATGGGAGAGAGAAGGCAAGGAGAAGCCAACTTTACACCTTGTTCCATACATCATCTTAAAGCTTTTCAAGAGAAGAATTTGGTACAAAGCTTGGTTTCCTTAAATCCTTTCCCTCTTCCTCAAGTTTAGCCATGAAAATCTTCCTCTTAAGAAGCTAAAACCATGAGGAGAAAGGGCTTGAAGAGAAGAATCAACTAATAAAGGAAGAAGCATGACAAAGTGTCAAAATCCTTACCTTTTCTTGCTTAGTTTTCTTTCTTTTTTCTCCTTCCTATGGTGCACCTCTCTCCTCTAATTCAGATAGTCTAGGTTCTGTTTTAAGAGGTTTGGGTTGTGCGGGACAGATTTAAGGAGGAAGGGGTTTAGTTATAAAATTTTTTATAATTCCCATTTTTTCCTTCAACTTCATTTTTCCATTTTTACTCTTTTTAGCTCCTTTTTGAGAATTATCTTTTTCATATGAAAATTTATGTCCTCTAATTCATAAAATGCCTTTGGTTTTACCCAAATTGAATTTAAAATATTACTGAACTATTTGGTTAAAGTTTGGGTTGACTAACAACCTAAATCATATATTGGAGGGGTTTTAACCATTCTAAAGGTTCTAATAGTTTTTGGGGTTTCTGAAAACCCTAAAAAACTTAATTTTACCATTTAAAGTTCCCTCCTTTTAATTTTTAAAAGGTTGCTCAAAATTACAAAAATGTCACTATGTTCTCAAATAATTTTATTTGGCTATCTTGGCTTCGGTTCAAGGCATCTTTAACTTTATATTCTCATTTTTAGATATCTAAATTATTATTCTAATTTTATTTGGCCTCTATTCCTTTGATTTTAGGGTATTCCTTTTATAACTCATCAGTTTTGGTCTACTTCTAAAGAGACCCAATATTATAGATGTCACTGGAGAAATTGTAATATGGTGTTGTCTATAACTACAAACTAGTTTTGGTAAATAGCGAAACTAATAACTAGTTTCGATAAATAGTGAAACTTTGACATGATGATAATATAAGATCAATAATTGTATCTATTCCTTTATTTGGATGGAAATTACTAACTAATACTTTTCCAATTGTGCACTAGGATTCTTTGCTATTGGAAAACAAGAGTATACTATGCTCTTTTTTTTAGGAATATCTGGACTGTTCATATTAAATCTAAACAATTTAAATATTATTTTTTTAAAAATTATTTTGATTTTAAAGAAAATATAATGCAAAATGAAAATAATTTTCTAACTGTGAACTTAAAAAAATTATGTTTGACACTAAAAAAAAATAAAAAGAAGATTCAAATTGTCAATATTTAATCTGAACGATCTAGATGCTCTTGAAAAAGTGTGTTCCTATTTTTCAGGAGTAGAGAATCCTAGTCCTCCACTGATTGATATTTTAATTTATGATGCCATCTCTTTTTTATAATGGTGATTTTGCACAAGTTGTCTGGTTGTTGGGAGTAGATCAATTGCAACCTTTGGATATTTACTGTAGCAACATTAACTCATACTTAACCTAATTAAACACAATTGTATTCCTAATAAGTTGTAATTAAGGTTTAATTTAGATAATGGGTTAGTAACAAATGAAAATATGAGAAAATTTGAACCTTTATATACCAATATTCACCATCAGGACATATAAGAAGATTCATATTCATAAGGAATCAAAGTTCTCATTTAACACTAGTTATCTCATTCAAATGCCTCTAAGAAGCATGAAAACTCAATTATGTTGAACTACTAGTCATTACTCATCATAACAAGTTGGAAACCACATTTTCATGGATGAATTAGGGATTTCAGGGCTTAAGCCACGGCTTGGAATGGTTAGCCCATGGCCAATTTAGCCTTTGGAACTTTTAAAAGCATAAACTTACAACTGCATAGCAACTTAAAGAACTCATGTTGTGGCCAAACTCGAATTTTAAAACCAGAATCCCTCAAAATTTGATTCTTGTCTTAGCCCAAGTTTTCCATGCCATGGCAAGATCACTCTTGGACAACTTACACATAACCAAGCACGATGCTTGTTGTGGCGAGATTGCCATTGGGAGCAATTTTTGCAAAGTCACACAACTTATGCTACTGCAAGGATGCTTTGTGCCATGACATAACTCACCTTTGATACCTTCTATATGCAATTTGGCCTTGACAAAATGGATTTTGGCTATGACTCAGTCTCCTACTGAACTTAAACTCCAAAGTATGCGAACCAATGAGTTGGTATCACCTTAACCTCAAACTTAAGGACATTCTAAGGCTAAAATGTAAGGCTTTTAAGGCTTATATCCTTTTATAATCGTCAATTAGTGGACTTACATAATCTAAGGATTAATGGACTAACTACACCAACCAAACTTTATATCATATCAGCACAAAACTTACTTATAGTAGCAAATGGCAAGGTGCAAACTCAAGTAGCAACCTAAAATGTACATTACACTACCTAATATCTTTAAGTCACTTTGAGTAAGTTTCAACGGATCAAATAAACATGTTTCCATCCTCAAACTCTAAAACAATCCCAAATTCAAAATATGACTATTGTATATCCCAAAATCACACATAAAAGCACATATGATAGTAAAATGTTGTATAACATAAACAAAGCTAGCAATAGGAGTAGTGTCACAACCATATTCATTAGTTAATAAGGAAATTTGTCATACATGCATATCATATCAAAAGTCCTTAAGTAGAATTAAGATCACCAGATCAAATATAACTTAAAATTTGATCTTAGTGGGGTTCATCCCACGTTACAAAAAGATTAAAATATTTACACTTGGAAATATATGAATACATCATGATGTTATACAAAAGGCAATTACAAAATTTAGCATTTACACTAAACCAAAATTTGTGCAAGTGCGGAATTCCCACATAAGGCCTCAAACTAAGGGTTTTTATCCATTAGCTTCCTCCTATCTTTAGTGGAAGAATCTTCACATGAAAATATTCGCCCATAATAACGGTGAGAAGTGAATCTCAGTAACCAAGAGAAATTATATTTACATGTACAATTTAATCAATATAAATGTTTTTCATACAAATAAATATCAAAAGCATGACATGTAAATTAGCAAATGAACAAGTTTGACTACCGTTGATTACTATCACATATTAACAATCACATATAACATGTAAATGGCCAAAAACAGGGGGAAAGGGGTATAACCCCGACACCAACTCCCTATTCAGTACAATCACAGCTCAGTGCATTTCAATGAGTATGATCATAACTCAATGCATGATCACAGTATAATGCACAAGCAAAAGCATCATCACTGTAACACCATAATTTCTAACTTAATTCCTATCATTTCCAAGTCTCACATCATGAATTGCACAAAGGGAGTAGAAAAATAACATTAAAATATTGATTATTTTAGCGTTGTGTCGGGTATAAAAATTTCATTCGATGTCACATGGACTATATGAGCTTATGTATCATATTTTCATATTTAATTACATGAACACAACTTTTTCCCATCATTAAAAGTGGCCTACAACTCATGAAAACCAAAGGGAAGCATAAAACTCATACTTATATTTTCGGCCAGAATTTTGCCATTTTTGTCATAAATTTTGAAAAATCATAACGAATTCTAGAAAAATCAAAATCATTCATTCTTGGCCATTCTGGAAAGCTACACATGTTTACTTTATTATAAAAATATGTCTAGACTACAATAGCTAGCATAGAAAATGTTTGACATTCGAAAAGGTCTAGAGGTTAGGTTGTTCACTGGTACTGTCACAGGTTTCTATAGCAAACTTAAAAAATGTCCAATTAATTTTAAAAAAATCTAATCCATTCAAATGATATCAATATGGAAAGCTATGGATGTTAGCTATAGGAAAAAAATAACTTCCGATCAGTTTAGGTACACCCAGACCTCGAAACCAAATCAAATAGTACCTGAGGTCAGTTGGAGCACTTGGTACTGGATAGAATTTTTAAAAATTCATATATCTCTCTCTAGACCTCTAAATGAGGTGCTTCTAGTTGGTACAAGTTATTGGAAACTTCTAGTTTCTCTATATAAAATTTTGTGGTAATTGGACATCATTTGGGCCCTATGTGACAGATTTTATTTTTGGACTTGAGTGAACAATGACATGACCAAAACTAAAAATTTTTGCCAACTTTAAAAATTCATCAAATATTCTCTAGACCTCCAAAAATTTTGTTCTTTATCTTTTCAAAAATCTCTCAACAAGCTCTAATTGCATGCCAAATATCAAGTCAAGAAGAGCTCATTTGGACAAAAAGTAGTATAGTGTTCTAAAATGGTCAATTCTTGGTTCATACAAGATACCAAAATGTTCAAATGGCTTTCCTTGGTGTTTGGCACCTCTTGGGCAAGTCTAAAAGATAATTAGGACTTGTATGAGCTGACCAAATGGTCTCAAAGCTCATGTATCTTAATTTAACCATCCCACTTGCATTTATACATAATTACATAATACCATCCAAGAAGATAGTTTGTCATAACATACTCAAATTACATTCTAATGGTCACATAACATATTCTCCCATTTATACATCACATATTAACATAATTATATATGTTTAAGTAGTCATGGGTCATATACAATAATGTAATACATCAATTGCCATCCATAAAGCCTTAAAGTAAGAAAATCTATCCATTTTGATGTCAAGCTCTCATCTCTCATGTGGTTAGCTTCCATTTGCTTGATCTCTTGGTCCACCTAGCATGGTAGATCATTGGAGAGGAGGGGATCAAATTTAAAGAATCCCAATAGCTCATCTTCCATTCAATCATACATAAAAGATGCAAACAAGTCTCATAAATGCATGTATGGTCATCTTGACATGTGCAAACATTCAAGAAATAATTTCAACATTTGAGCAAGTCATACATAGCATACAAAGGCTTGCCAACCAAGTGGATTGGCCTTACCCATTTACTTGTAGATTTTAGACTTGCCTCACCCATTCTTTAAGAGGTTCTTAGACTCAACTATACTCTTGGGAGTCAACCTCACTTTTGGGAGACTCTTTACTTTGTCTTAACTAATTTTAAGGATTCTTAGCTTATCTTCACCATGGCTAAGGGTTCTTGGCCTCATCACACTCAAGCAAACCAAAGCAAATATTATAAATATAATTTGGAAACATAATGCATCATCATGGTACCATGGCATATGAAATCATACTAGATTACTTTTCATGGCTTAAAACACATATACACACATTCAAAGACAAGTAAAACAAATAATCATGCATGAGAGAAGGAGGAATGAGCTACCTTTGTTACAACCACACACTTTTCTCCTTGAATCAATGCTCCCTTTCTCAATCTGACACACACAAATGTGTGGGAATGATTTCTCTTGACCTAAACACAATTTATGGAAGTTAATTAGGTTCATAGAATTAATTTTAAGGCCACACAACTTGCTTAGACACTAACTTGATCTATAACCCCTTTATGTTTCCAAAAATACACCTAATGAAGCAACACTCATCAAATAAATTCTAGGTCCCATTCTTTCCTTTCAAATATGATTCTTGACTCCTTTTAAGCCTCTTGGAGTCATTACACAATCAAAACTAAGAGCCTAACTACATATTGCTTCTTTAGATCATATTATGGAACATAAAGCACTAACTTATTCTCTAAGCTTCCTAAATTTTTTTCAAGGTTTTTCCTCATATTCATTCATCATATATGACTCAAAAATGGGTTTGGAACAAATTAAAACTATCCTTAGGTACTCCAACACCCTTAGGCCAAGACTATGCTTGATTTTAGGGTTCATGGACTTTGCTTTGTTTTCTTGATGGAGGAAGCACATGAGGAGATTTCTAGGGATCTTAGAAGATCATTTAAACACTTATTTAGGCATAGGAGTTAAGAGATTAAATCAGATTTTACAAAGAACACTTGAAACCCTAGAAATTGCATCTTGAAATTCTATGGTTATTTATTAATTCTCTTTGCATATTCTTAATCTCCACACCCTATTTCCTAAGAATCACCCTTGGTTCTACCTAAAACCTAAGTCCTCCTAGGGTTTCTTAAGTGGGGAGAAATGGTGGAGGAAAAGGAGTAAGGGATAGCAACCATGGAAGAAGAAATTACCTTGTTTTCTTGCTTTTTCTCACTTGAATCTTGTCTTCTTTAAGCTCCTCTCTTCAAATCCGAATTTTTTCCTTAAAACAAATTTATAAATTTCATTATAATCATAGGAAACAAAAGAGAATGAAGGAGAAGAGGTTTGGATGGAAGAAAGCATAAAAAACTACTAAGAATCCATGTCTTTTTGCCTTGATTTCTCCTTCTTCTTCTCTCCCTTTGGTGCTCCTAAACCCTAGCTCTCTCCTCTGAATTAGGATAGAAACAATTGTGTGTAAATGAGTGAGGAGGTGGGGCACCACTTATATATAGGTGGGAGAAAGAAACACTTTTCAAAAATTTTCGTTTTGCCCTTTGTTCTTGGCATTTTCTTTTCTACTTCGTTTTAGCTCCTTTTTGAGAGCCATCTTTTCCATTATAAAATTTAGGCTCGCAATTTAATAAAATGATTTTGGAATCATTCAAATTGGAGCTAAAACCTTTTCGAACGAATCTATTAGCGTTCGGGTACACCGACATTGAAAAACTTTTACCGGAGGGGATTTAACTGTCCTGGGGTTTCCCATAGTTTTCAGGGCCTTTGAGAACCCCAAAAAACTCAAAACTTTTATTTAAAAAGCCCTCCTATGTGAATTCCAAGATTTTCTCAAAATTATGAAAATGCCATTACGTTTTGTAAGTTTTTTGTCAAAATTTGTTTCTTCATTCTATCTCTGTTTTTCCTTCTATCTGAACTTAGAATCTTCATTTTTAGGAGTCTAGAATGTTATTCAAATTTTTTGAAACCTAAACTAATTCATTTCAGGAGACTTGCTTTGAAACTGCGCTTGTTTTTGTCGTTTAATGAAAACTTGACATTACAATCACAACTCCATAAAGGACAAAATTGCGGTCCAAAATAACAAGTAGCCAAACCAATCATTTATCATGGAAAAACATATATGTGTGCAAGAAATATAAGATTAACATTAACATATACATGGAATTAAAACCCTTGGTTACATCACTTGATTGCCAAATCCTCAAGAGCTACCAACAAATGCCACAATACTCTATGTATCCTAAATCAATTGAAATATAGCTTTTAGGCATCATCCGTTATAAGAATCATATACCCATTCATTCTAATAATCAATAATTACTTAGAAAACACTTACGTAAGCCTTTAATGAGTTAAGTGTATGATTTAAACCCTTTAAAAACCCAAAAACCATAGTGGGTCACACCAAATCCTTGCATTTTTGCACATTAACATAAACCAACACAAAAGTTAGTCATAAGTGCTAATTTCTAGCATATTAAGACATTGAAATGGAAGGGAATACTTACCTGATAGTTCCTATAGCTTTAAGCTTTAAAAATCATGTAAGATAACACTAAAACACCCATTTTTAGACTTAGGGTTTGAATGAAAATCTATCAAATACAGAACCAATCAAACCAAAATGAAGAAGAAGATGAGAGTATTAACTTTTGTATAACTTACCTTGGTTAAATCTTCCTCTAAGTATGTAGATTAAAGCTAAAATGTTAAGAAACCCTACCTCTCCCTTGTATTTGCAAATTTTCTTTTCTCCCTTAGCTGCCCAAAGTGTTTTAGCTGAAGTAATATGGTTTGCAGCTTATATTTTAGAGTTTTATGGGAGGGTCACTAACCTAAGGGCATTTTTGTCAAAGTTAGTCTTATGTTTGATAGTTGGGCCTTAATATGAGGAGTCCAATTGAGCTGACTCTCCACTAAAAAATTAATTGGGCTCTTACAAATTATTCTCGGCATAATTAGATTAATTATAGAGCTTAAACTTAAATTTTTAACTCCATTAATTAATTTTCTCTTAATTAAATTCAAATCCACAATTAAATTTATTTTCCTACCAAAAATTGCCAAATAATTATTATTTGCCTAAAAATACCCAAAATAATTATTTTCTTAAAAAATTTCTATTTTTCAAAGTTTTCCTAAGTTCTTATAATAACTTCCTATTTTTCCCAAATTAAATTCTTAATTCTCCATAATTCCACTTAGTTAATTTCTGGATGTTACATTTACCAATGGTTATGGATTTGGTTTTCTCAAATTGTGTTTATGTTGCATCAAATGAAAGATTATATTGTGATGTTGCTAACTAACACAACCAACATTACTAACTCTCAGCTTATACATTTAAACTTAATATTACAATAAATCATTAATGAAAGGAACTGAATAGTGAAAGATACTTGGAGATTTTTCTTTTTTTTTATAAAACTAACAAACTTGGTATAATATCATTTTATCTCCATTACACAAGAGTGTAAGTTAGATTAGGGTCAACACCTAAAAAGCCATTTCAAATACTCCTCATGTAATATTCTATATTTTGGTAACTAAAATAGTCCATAAAGAATAGAATAAATTATTTAAAATGAGGTCACAGGCCTAAAGAAGGGTAGTATAAGCTAAAAAGAACCAAAATTAGAACCACTTGGTTAATAAAAGAGGATCTCAAAGTAAAATGAATTGAGGAAAATTAACATAAAATGCTAATTAGAGTATATAGAAATGAGGTTAAGAAAATAAGAATGGCCCAAAATTAGAACCAAAATGGTTAAATAGAATGAGTTGAAATTGTAACGTCCATTTTTCATAAAAACGATGGAAATAAACTGGTTATAAAAGGAAATCCCCTAAATAGAAAGATTTAAGGCCAAATAAAAAATAAAGCAATAATTTAGACCTCAAATAATGAAAATATAAGGCCCAAGGTGTCTTAAAAATGGAGCCAGAATAGCTAAACGAAAATTGTCAGAATGTAGTGGCATTTTAGTAATTTTGGGTACTTTTTAGAAAACACAAACGAGAGATGTTTGAATGGAAAAATTGAGTTTCCCAAGGTTCTTAGAGACCTTAAAAATTATAGGAACCCTTAGAACAGTTAAAACTCCTCTAGTTTGCATTCTAGAACGTTAGTTGACCTGAACTTTGACTAATTTATTCAGGAAGGTTTTACATTTAATTGGGTGAAACCAAATATATTTTATAAGTAAGAAAATGTAAATTTTATGATAGAAAAGAAGGTTCTTAAAAAGGAATTGAAATGTGCCCAAAAGGAAATAGCTAAGAAAAGAGGACAAGAGTGGAATTTTTAAAAAGAATTTTAAAGAAGCATTGCTTTATATTTAATGTCCTCTTCTCCTCCTCATTTGAACTGACATAAGTTCTACCTAACACTAGAGGAAAAACTAGCTTGAAGAGGCATCTAAGGAGGGAGCAAAAAAGGAAGGAAAGAATAGCAAAAAGGTTAGGAATTAAAGCTTTTTTCTATGCTTCTTCCTTTAGTAAACTTGTTTCCCTCTTTCTCCTTTCTTCTCCTATGGTTTGGATGATTGAATTGGGGCTTTTTTATGGTTGGTTTGGCAAGGAGAAGGGAGAGTTTGCAAGAGCTCTTAGAAGTATAAGAAAGCACCATGGAAAAGCTAGAAAATAAGATAATTTTCTATGGATTTTGTTGCTTTCTCTTGCCTCCCTTTCCTTGTGTATGTTTGGCCAACCTTGAGCCCAATCAAAAGGGAAGGAATTTTGTCCAAACGAAGGTAGGATTAAGGGTTTTAGAGTGTAAGGATTAAGAAGATACAATTATAATTAAATAAGAAACATTAAAGAACAAGTTATGCTACCTAGGGATTTTGGTGTACCTTGGCAAATATGAAGCCTCCTAAGGGTAATTTAAGTTGTATAAGAGTGTATATGAGTTCTCATGATACCTAGGAAGCCTCATGTAATGTTTGATTTTTGTTAAATGATGGAAACAGATACGTTTTCAAAACAAGTCCCCTGAAATGAATTAGTTAAGGTCCTAAAAAATTAATGTAACATTCTAAACTCTTAAAAATGAGAATCTCAGGTTCAAACGAAAAGAAAAACAGAGCTAGAATAAAGAAATGAATTTTAACAAAAAATTGATGAAACATAATGGCATTTTCATAAATTTGGGCAAATTTTAGAATTCTCATAAGAGAACTTTTTAAATGGAAAATTTGAGTTACCCAAGGTTCTCAGAGGCCTTAAAAACTATGGAAAGCCTCGGGATAGTTAAAACTCCTCCAGTGTACGTTTTTTAACGTCAGTTGACTCGAACTTTGATGGATTCATTTAGAAAGGTTTTAACTCCAATTTGAGTACTTCCAAAGGAATTTTATAAAGTTGGAAACCTAAATTTTATGATGGAAAAGATAGTTATAAAAAAGGAGTTAAAATGAAAATGGCAAGATGAAGGGATAAAACTGAAATTTTTGGAAACTATTTCTTAACCCTACATATATATAGCCTCACGCCCCACACTCTCCATCATTTAGCTCATTTTGTTTCTGCCTTAAACCAGAGAAGAGAGTAAGAGAGTGAGGCACATAAGAAGGAGAAGAAAGGAAGGAGAAAAATAAGGAAAATGTATGGATTTTCTTAGTTTTTCATGCTTCCTCTTTAGCAAACTCTTTCTCCTCCATCTTCCCTTCTTTCCTATGATTTTATTGAAGTTCTTGGATCTATTTTGAGGTAGAATATAGGGGAAATTTTAGATTCAAGGTGAGGAAGCCAAGAAAGGTGAAGAATAAGCAAGAAGAATCAAGGAAACCAAGGTACTTTGTCATCTCCATGCTTAATCTTCCTCCCTCCTCCTCTTGTGGGTGGTTTGACCTAGGTAAGGCCAGCACTACAGGGATGAGTTTCTAGCTAAACCAAGGATGAATCTTAGGAATTTGAGGGAGGAGAATGAGAATATGCAAAGAAAGTAACAAAAGAACCATTAGATTTCAAGATAGAAAACCTAGGGTTTCAAATGTCTCTTGTAAATTCTGATTTGATGCAATGATTTTTAGGTCTAAATGAGTGTTTGGATGAGCTCCTAAGATCCCTAGAAGGCTCCTCACATGCATCTTCCATCAAAAAAATAAAGAAAACTCTAAAGGTGCTAAGAAGGGAGTATGCCTCAGCCCAAAGGGTTCAAGGCACCTAAGGGTAGTTTAAAATTTTTATAAGCTTATTTTTGAGTCATATATGATGGATGAAAATGAGGGAAAGCCTTGGAAAAAAATTTAGGAGGCCTAGGGAATGAATTGGTAGTCTAGGTTCCATATTATGGCCTAAAAAAGCAACACCTAGTTAGGCTCCTTGCTTTAATTATATGATAGCTCCAAGAGGTTTATATTAGGTCAACAATCATAAATGGAAGGAAAGAGTAGAGCCTAGAACTTAAATGATAGATGTTGTTTCATTATGTGCATTTAGGAACCATAAATGAACCATAAGACAAAGTTAGTGTTCCAAGTAGATGGGTAGCTTTAAGAATGGTTCCAAGAGTATAATTGATTCCTATTTTGTGTATTTAGGCCAAAGGAAACAAGCCTCCCATCATTGTGAGTGTGTGGGCGAGGAAGGGAGTGCATTTCCAAGAAAGAAAGCGTGCTTGTGTGACAAAGGTAGCTCTCTCCTCTTTCCCTCATGCATGGATGAATGTTTGTCTTGTCTTAAATGTGTGTATGTGTGTTTTAAGCCATGAGAAAGTATTCTAGCATGCATTCATATGCCATGCTACCATGATGTTGTTTTATGTATTCAAAGAACACTTTGTGTATTTGCTTTGGTCTGCTTGAGTATGGTGTGTAACATTCGATTTTCTAAAAATGAGAGAAAATATGAGAAACGTAACGTATAGTTTCTCTATAAACAAATGAAACTCACTGGATACAAAAGGAAGTCTCCCAAAATGACTTAGTTAAGGTCCCAAAAAATTTGGAAAGCATTTTAAACTCCTAAAAATGAGAATCCTATGCTCAGACGGAAAGAAAAACAGAGCTAAAATGAAGAAATGAAATTTGACGAAAAATTTACGAAACGTAATGGCATTTTTGTAATTTTGAGCAAATTTTAGAATTCACATATGAGGGCTTTTAAATGAAAGTTTTGAGTTTCCCAGGGTTCTTAGAGGCCCTGAAAACCATGAGAAGCCCCGAGACAGTTAAACTCCTTCGATGGATATTTTCCAACGTCGGTGTACTCAAACTTTGACGGATTTGTTCGGGAAGGTTTTAGCTCTGATTTGAGTGATTCTAAAGACATTTTACTATATTGGGAACCTAAATTTTATAATAGAAAAAATAGTTCTAAAAAAGGAGCTAAAATGAGTTTGAAACAAAAATTCTAAAAATGAGGGGCAAAATTAGAATTTTTAAGAAAGTGAAAGTTTCTTGAACACTCTTTAAGTTTCTTATTTCTTCTCCCCTTCATTTGCGCAACCCATTCTTCCCAAAAACTAGAGAAAACACCAGCTCTCTTAGGCGCACCATGGAGGAGAAGAAAGGAGGAGAAAAAGCAAGGAAAAGGTAAGGAATTTCATAGATTTTCATGCTTTCTCCTTTCCAAACCTCTCCTTCTCCATTCCCTTTTCTTATATAAATCTATTTTAAGGGAGGAATTAAGGGAAAAATTTGGATTTGAAGAGAGGAGCTCAAATAACACAAGATTCAAGTGAGAACAAGCAAGAAAATAAGGTAATTTCTTCTTCTATGGTTGCTACCCCTTGCTCCCCTTCTCCACAATTTCACCCCACTTGAGAAGACCTAAGAGGATTTGATTTTTAGGTAGAACCAAGGGTGATTCTTAGAAAAAAAGGTGTAGAGATTAAGAATATGCAAAGAGAATTAACAAATAACCATGAAAATTCAAGATGCAAAGTTTAGGGTTTCATATGTTCCTTACAAAATCTGATTTGATACCTTGATTCCTATGTCTAAATGAGAGTTTA